>CM026197.1:34179259-34191759 GCA_014839995.1 Xenentodon cancila
TCTCTCTCTCTCTCTTCCTCTCTCTTCTCTCTCTCTCTCTCTCTATCTTCCCCTCTCTTTTTCCTCTATATCTAGTCTCTATACATAGAAGCCCTATCACTGTTCCCTTTTAAAACCTTTTTCAAAAACCCATTTTTATGGTTTGGCCTTTGAGGAAGAACCGGGGCAACATCACCAAACCCGCGAGTGGCCCATGCTAACTATATGATGCCAACCAGCGTGACTCATTCATTCTGATCAAGTCTGTCCAAACATCCTGATTCTGATGTCGCCACTGAAAAGACATTTGAAGCAAGTGCTGCTAGAGCTGAACTGAGGACCCTGGGAGGTCTGATCGAACACCAGCATGACCGTTGCTGACTTGACACGCTGATAATCAACCAGAACCTTTCAGGCGTCTCAGACCTCAGTCCAAGGCAAAGCTTGCTGGTCCTTGCTAGTCTGAAGGGGTGCAGAGCAACCTGGACGTTGGCTCAGCTGGAGGAGCCAGCTGTTCCAGCTGCTGCCTGGGCTAACAGTGAGCCAGAGGTCGATCAGTTTGCCCAGGCAGCAGTTTACGTCCACGGATGAAGGTAGCTGATTTCTGTACTGATTTTTGAACTCTGACCCTTCAGAACTAACCCACAACCAGTTGCGACAGTCTGTTCATTTAATGTAACAAGCCATGTTGTTTTTAGAACAAGAGATTTGGTTCTAGCTGTGTCCTGATCCTTTGTCTCATCATTTCCTTGTTTTAATGGTTTTAATGTGGCGTTGATGTGGTGTCCAGGTTTCTCAGGCATTGATGCGCTCCCTCCTTGGTTCCTCCCATGGTGACCCAGTGGACCCTTCAGCTGAAGATGTTTCTAACCTTCAGGAGACTGAGCTGGGCCAGGATACCACCAACAGAGGCTTCTCCGTCAGGTGAGACATCAGTCAGGTGTCCAGCTGCATGATGTCGTCATTTCTACTAAAACAAGAGTCTCATGTTGCAGGGACAAGAATTCTGTATGTTTAGGACATTTTAATAAGAAGCTCATTAGAGGCTCCATGTTTAACTTCCTGACTTTTGAATACAGCTCACATTAGTGTCCAAACTCCTGGTTTTCTCCAAGACCTGATGGTTCCTCATGTTCCTAACAGAGTTCTCCGTTCTCAGAGTGCAGGTTTACTCGTAGTTCCTAGAAGATCCAGATGTAGATCTGGAGGATGGGTCTTCTGCTATCAGGAACCATCACTATGGAACCAACTTCCAGTTTGGGTGAAGGAGGCTGACACCACCTCCACCTTTAAAACCAAACTTCCAACGTTTGTGTTCAGTAAAACATCTAGTTGGTGTAAACTTTAGTGTGTCAGGACCAGTAGTCACAGCTGCAGCTGCAGGACCAGACTAGAGCAGCTGGTCTTCAACACAGCTTCATCTGGATCAGCTGCTGTAGACCTGCTGCAGGGGGACACCAACATGATCCACTGACCTGCAGTCCCACCTCTGACCACCTCAGTGTCTGCTGTCTACACCTGTTTAGATAGTGGTCTCTGTAGTCCACCAACTAACCAGGTACCAGTCTGGTGGACAGAAAACTCTCAGTTCTCCAGTTACCAGATAATTATACTGATGGATCTGGTCTTTGGTTCCTTTGACGGTGTGTCTGTGTCTCTTCTCTCTACTTCCTGTTCTACCTGGCTGGTCTTCACCCCCCTTATGATCCAGGTTTCTTCTCTCTTAAATGGGAGTTTTTACCTGCTGTTGTTTATGTTATAATTGATGGGGGTTCATGTTCTGGGTCTCTTGAAACCACCTAGAGACAACATGTAATAGAAGCTTCATAAATAAAACTGAATTTAATTTTCCTGTGTTTTTCTGAACGCAGCTTGGCCTCTCTGAGGGAATACACGATGGAGCGAGGTGAGGTGGAGTCGGACGGTGAAGGGGCGCTCACGTCGGTCATCTCAGGCCTCCCTCTCCAGGAGATACAGAGGATGATCCAGGAAGTTCAAGATCTGGATGAAGAGACAGTGAGGGTAAATATAAAGTAACTCTGACAGTCCCTTTCAAAGTTCATGTATTCTGCTTTTTCTGACATTCGAAAGTTTAGAATTAATAAATTCAGATTTTAAGTCTTTCAGCTGTAATTTTAGGATGGCCATGATTGATTAAACATTAAATAAAAGTGATGTAAGTAACTGACGTAGGTAACTGATGTAGGTAACTGATGTAGGTAACTGATGTAGGTAACTGACGTCGGTAACTGATGTAGGTCACTGATGTAGGTAGGTGAGGTAGGTAACTGATGTAGGTAACTGATGTAGGTAGGTGAGGTAGGTAACTGATGTAGGTAACTGATGTAGGTAGGTGAGGTAGGTAACTGATGTAGGTAACTGATGTAGGTAGGTGAGGTAGGTAACTGATGTAGGTAACTGACGTCGGTAACTAACGTCGGTTACTGATGTAGGTAGGTGAGGTAGGTAACTGATGTAGGTAACTGATGTAGGTAGGTGAGGTAGGTAACTGACGTCGGTAACTGACGTAGGTAACTGACGTAGGTTACTGATGTAGGTAACTGACGTAGGTTACTGACGTAGGTTACTGATGTGCTCGTCTCCAGAGGACATGCATGCTCTGGAGTCATGGAATCCATCACAGCATGGTTTAAAACATGTGAGCATGTGCAGTGACCCTGAACGGTTTCCTTTCTCTCCTCAGGCGCTTTTGAACATCCATGTCGTCATTCTTCACAAAGAGGAAGGAGCTGGGCTGGGCTTCAGCATCGCCGGAGGCTGTGACCTGGAGAACAAAGCTCCAACGGTACCAGGACCTCAACACACACTCATGTTCACAACATCTAGGAGAAGATGGTTTTAACCACGCAGCTGCGATTCGAGTGTTTCCGAAGCGGGTGCTGTGATTGTAGAGTCCGCTGCATTGTTACGTGATGGACATGATATGAAACGTCGCTCCGACATGACCCTGACATGACCCTGACATGACCCTGACATGACCCTGACCAGTCACAAGTGGACCATCTTAAGTACAGGTGAAAACATTTGAGGACACATCGACATCTGATAGATCCAACAACATTCAGAGGTGGCAGCTTGCTCCCCCATATGAGATGCAGATGTTCACGTTCAGATAATGTTGTTCAGATCATGACTTCAGGAACGTTTGGGATTTTTTTAAACGAGTTTAGGTCAGTGTTCTTCAGGCCTGGTCCTCCGATGTTAGATGTTATTCAGCTAAACACACTGATTCAGTTGCTTGATCCCCATCAGATGATCAGCAGTTTATGATTTCATGACACTCTTCATGAAGAGGAGCAATCCATTTCTCTACTGTGTCTTCCTGCGAAGCACTTTGGTTGGCCAAAGGCTTTTATATGTGCTGTACAAATAAAGCTGACATTGACATTTCCACCCATGATCTTAGAGGTCGGAGACCATTCCCAATCCAAACCCACACTGGGAACACATGACACAAAGAAGTCATATTTAGCCTTTTTGAATGCTGCTGTTTGCTATTGTCTGGAACCAACCACCCTGCTCCACCATCCAGGTCCATAAAGTGTTCCCCAGTGGCCTGGCAGCTCAGGAGGGCACCATTCAGAAAGGAGACCAGGTCCTATCCATCAATGGCCAAACCCTGCATGGTGTCACCCACACTGAAGCCACCACCGCCCTGCGTCAGACCCGCAGTCTTAAGCTGGCAGTGGTGGTGGTCTGCAGGAGGTCCCCTCTGGAGCCCAGTGATGGGTGGGGTGGTAGAGCTGAGGACTCCAGCCCTGCAGGTGAGTGCCTCCAGAGCTTCACACTGCTGTTCCCCACTGCATGATGAACTCTGCTTGACCTTCATTGTTGTGTTGCAGGGGAGGAACAGGAAGCCACAGTGACTGTGGAACTGGAGAAAGGTGTTGGAGGACTTGGCTTCACTTTGGAAGGAGGAAAAGGTTCAATCCACGGGGACAGACCCTTAGTCATCAACAGGATCTTCAACGGTACGCTCCAGACCTGCATTTGTCACCTGAATATTTCAGCTTTAGTTTTCTGTGAAGCAGATTGGGACCTGAAAACTGTGGGAGGCCAGTGCAGAACCCCAAAACCCCTAAAACTTCCCTGGATATTTGAGAATTCTTTCAGATTTAATTTCATTTAAAATGTCAGAGGTCTCATGACCACCAGTTCCTCTACTGACCACTAGGTCTGGATACAGACCTGCGGTTCCTCTACTGACCTCTAGGCTCTGAATCCAAACCTGGAGTACTTATCCTGTTGGTGTGTCCGGTTCTCTTTATACAGTTTTTTGTAGTCTATGACCTGGACTTTTCTGTATTTTAGGAGGAGCAGCTGAGCTGAGTGGTCTTCAGTGTGGAGATGAGGTGCTGCAGGTCCAGGGGATCGGTCTGCAGGAAATTACTCGATTTGAAGCCTGGAACATGATCAAGGCTTTACCCCAAGGACCTGTGGTGGTGGTCATCAGGAGGAGGCAGCCGGCGGAGGAAGGACAGATGTAGCTGTTGACCAATGAGGACAAAGATACTGATTATCAGAAGTCTGGATAAATTACATCACAAACACACAGCCAAAGAGGGTTTTAGGCCACACCCACACATTTGACTGGCATCTGGCATGTAACGTTTTGAAATGTTCTGATCAAATTTCTTTTATCTTTTATCAGCATGCTCGGCAGATTTTGCGACAATTGTTATTTTTCTGAAACTAACTGTAAGTGTAAGAGTCACTGAGGGGCATGTGATTAAAATACATTTTGACAAAATAAATGGAGCCAAAGGACGCTGGAGGAATTGTGAGTCCCCTTAAGCTGATGGTATGAACATGAAGTTGATCATCACAGCGCCCCCTACTGGTCAGGTGGTGTTCGTTGGTCTGTTCTTTCTGCGGACCATGGTGAATGGGTCTGTGAAGATTAATGAATATTGATCAGTTATATTTCCTGCAGCTGAAATGTGATTGGCTGTTAACCTGCCATTTAGCTCTGGAGGTTCTGTCTAAAACTAAAACAGAATTGAGGTGAGTTTTTATCATATATGAACATGTGTGAGTTGTCGCAGCCTACTGCTGAACTTTCACTTGAATTCCAAAGAAACCCATACAATGTCAGAACCAAGTAGTGCTGCTGCCCTGGCTGCTCGATATCCAGATGTTCATGTGTCTGGTAACATCTGGTTTCACATTGGCTGTTCGATATCCAGATGTTCATGTGTCTGGTAACATCTGGTTTCACATTGGCTGTTCGGACTCTCGGTTCACTTTGATATTAGAGGCTTCGGTTCACTTTGATGTTAGAGGGATGACAGCATGACGGAGTTCTCAGCCGTGTGGGACACTTTGGACTGAGTGAAGCGTTGGGAAAGAAACGCCTTTAACAAAAGAAGATTTAGTTTGTCAATACCAAACAAGACAAGACATCTCTCATCTGACCATCATGGTAGCAGCATTGAATCAAGTCCTTCAATTCAATTCAGTTTTATTTATACAGCGTCTATTACAACAAGTTGTCTCCAGGATCTTTCCAGAGATCCAGAACATGACCCCCATCAATTATTACATAAACAACGGCAGGTAAAAACTCCCCTTTAAGAGGGAAGAAACCTGGACCAGGACCTGGACCATAAGGGGGAAGAAACCTGGACCAGGACCTGGATCATAAGGGGGAAGAAACCTGGACCAGGACCTGGACCATAAGGGGGGACCCTCCTGCTGAAGACCAGCCAGGTAGAACAGGAAACTAAACATAACTAAACACAAGAAAACAATGACATGGAAATAAATCAGACATCTTTAAGAGCTAAAAATTACATTTGCCATTAATTTAAATCTAAAATTAAAGAAAACAAATCTCTCTTTATCAACTTTCATTCATTTGTCTTTGCACTGATGCTTTTCTCAACTCAGAAATGGAACAAATAAGAGTCCAGGACTAACTCCTCTACAGTGGTTTAATATCAGTAGTTGGCATGACTCCCTGGACGTGTTGCTTGGCAACCATATGAATGCAAATGATGCACAGAAGTATGATGGGGAAACAAGACTGAAATGATGGAACTAATAGAACATTAACTGGGCATAAGGTTCATTCACTGCGCTCTTCACTGACCTCTCCGTCTCCATCTCACCTGTAGACCTCTCCGTCTCCGTCTCATGGGTAGACCTCTCCGTCTCCGTCTCATGGGTAGACCTCTCTGTCTCCGTCTCATGGGTAGACCTCTCCATCTCCGTCTCATGTGTAGACCTCTCCGTCTCCGTCTCATGTGTAGACCTCTCCGTCTCCGTCTCATGGGTAGACCTCTCCATCTCTGTCTCATGTGTAGACCTCTCCATCTCCGTCTCATGTGTAGACCTCTCCATCTCCGTCTCATGTGTAGACCTCTCTGTCTCCGTCTCATGGGTAGACCTCTCCATCTCTGTCTCATGTGTAGACCTCTCCATCTCCGTCTCATGGGTAGACCTCTCCGTCTCCGTCTCATGTGTAGACCTCTCTGTCTCCGTCTCATGGGTAGACCTCTCCATCTCTGTCTCATGTGTAGACCTCTCCATCTCTGTCTCATGTGTAGACCTCTCCATCTCCGTCTCATGTGTAGACCTCTCTGTCTCCGTCTCATGGGTAGACCTCTCCATCTCTGTCTCATGTGTAGACGTCTCCATCTCTGTCTCATGTGTAGACCTCTCCGTCTCCGTCTCATGTGTAGACCTCTCTGTCTCCGTCTCATGTGTAGACCTCTCCATCTCTGTCTCATGTGTAGACCTCTCTGTCTCCGTCTCATGTGTAGACCTCTCTGTCTCCGTCTCATGGGTAGACCTCTCCATCTCTGTCTCATGTGTAGACGTCTCCATCTCTGTCTCATGTGTAGACCTCTCCATCTCTGTCTCATGTGTAGACCTCTCCGTCTCTGTCTCATGTGTAGACCTCTCCATCTCTGTCTCATGTGTAGACGTCTCCATCTCTGTCTCATGTGTAGACCTCTCCATCTCTGTCTCATGTGTAGACCTCTCCATCTCCGTCTCATGGGTAGACCTCTCTGTCTCCGTCTCATGTGTAGATCTCCGTCTCTGTCTCATGTGTAGACCTCTCCATCTCTGTCTCATGTGTAGACGTCTCCATCTCTGTCTCATGTGTAGACCTCTCCATCTCTGTCTCATGTGTAGACCTCTCCATCTCCGTCTCATGGGTAGACCTCTCTGTCTCCGTCTCATGTGTAGATCTTCATCTCCGTCTCATGTGTAGACCTCTCCATCTCCGTCTCATATGTATCCAACACACTTTTCGCGATATCAGCCATATATAATACTTTTCTCGTAAAAGCACCACCTAACAACCTTTGTTTCTAGTTGTCATGTCAGCAGGTCAGTTTGTACGATCATGTTCATGTTCAGACTTCTGCATGACTCAGTGTCTTCTGTCACTGGTTGCCCTGCATCAATCTGCAATGCACAGCTTTGTAGTCCACCACAACACAACAACGCTGTTAATCCATCCTTAAAACACAAATTGACCAAACTGATATTTATAGATTTTGTCTTATAGTAATAAAATATATTAAACAGGCTGGAAATAGATGTGATACTGTGATAGAAAGATTGGTCTTAGCCATTCTGTAACCATTTCTATGGTATATTATGGTATTTATTGTGTTTGACTCTCTGCTGTCACACACAGTTTAGTCTTCATTAATCTGTGGTTTTTAAATTTCTGTGCATCCTGAAACTCTGTCACTTTTGCATCCAGGCTCCTGATTTACATTTTGACTTGCTTGCATGCAAATGATATATAATAAATCTCCTAAACTTGGACCATGTCTCACATCTTTATTCATGATAAGTGAATGCATTCAGTTTCAGCCCAGTCAGTCACCCATTTGGTTTAAATATATAAAACAAAGGTGTTAATAGTTTTTTCACAATATTTTGGTCACCACGAAGATACATCGTCTTTGCAATCATTCCTGTCGCAGAACAGACACCTTACCCCGCGTAGCCTTCAGGGATGTTTTGGGCTTGGTAGGAATATTCTGAGTTCATCGGTGTAGGCTGATCCTTGGAAATCCGTGCGTGTAGGACTGGCGATCAGTCGCCCATCAGTTTGCAAATTGGTGGAAAATCAGTTTTGAGCTGCTAGACCTGGTTGAGGACTCCGTGGGCTTTTTTGAGATTGTGCCTGTAACGGACTTTGACCAATAGCAACAGCTGTTTTTTAATGCAATCAGTGGCTCACTGTCGTGTGGTACCGAGAGCTGGAGGTATGGGACAAACAAATAAAAGTCCTGAGATGCCTTTAAGTGGTTTCTTTGTATGAAGATATGCACAATAAATATAGGGAATCCTGGGAGGATTGTGTGTGTGTGGATTAAAGAGTATAATTTCTCTCTAAATGATAGAGTGTGAAGATTTTGATTGGTGTGGATGAAAGGTTGTGCGCGCGTGAGGGCAGTTTAAAGTGCCATGACACCAGCGTCATGGGCTGAATTAGAACAAAAAGCTTTATAGGTTTGGAGAGGCGAAGCTGAGGCTCGCCTGTGAAAACATCCCCTAAAACAAACGGATGTTTCTGGGCTGATACCAGCAGGTAAACCACAGAGGGTGGAGTCCACTCCCGTTGTTTCTGTGGCTACAGGCATAAAGACGGATGGACTGGCCGTTGCTGAGGTTTCTGGTGCTGAGGGCGCGGTTGGCCTACCAACTGCCGTGAGCGGTGGTGAGTCTACATCTGATGATGAACTTTCACCTGAGTCTTCTTTAGCAGATGCTGGCAAAGCAGTGCAGATAACGAGTAAGAAACCAGCTATGATTATCCATGGAAAGGCTAAAGAAAAGAAGGATAAATCTGCTCTGCAGCTTGTTTTCCGAGAGTGAACTGTGTCAGCGATTAATGAAGCGGTGTTACACCTTCCTGATCCACAGGATTTCTGAAGAGTCTTTCACTTTTTGCTCAGAATTTAGACCTACAGTGGCTGAGATACATAAATTGCTGGCTTTTAAGCTGAAGTGGAGCAATTGGGCGAAGTTATAAGCTCATATTACGATTCAGATAAGCAGCCTGTAGCAAATTCTCTACAGTATTCCAGTCCAAAACCATACGTTACTATGGTTAACAAGACTGGACCCCCTAATAACAATATGCTTTTCATATTGATGAGAATATGACAGATGTGCACAACAGGCGAAGAAGGATGGATGTTCCATAAAACAGCTCCTTGCATGTATAAGGCAGGCCAGGATGGTTTTCTGCAGTTTGGACGCGGCGGCAGAAGAGGACGTGAACGCAGAAGAACTCCGGCACAGACTGACGTTTGTTTTTCATGTGGAGGACTCCAGGACACTGGAGTAAGGGTTGTCCAGCGTGGCCCCAACCGAGACAGGGATTTGAGGTACAGGGGGAGTGAGTGGTTACAGAGGTGGGCTTGGGCCTGGAGGACCCAGGTTCAAGTCCCTGGGATGGCAACAATGGTGAATCACTGTGGGCCCCTGAGCAAGGCCCTTAACTCCCAACTTCTTCCCGGGCGCTGGAATAGCAGCCCAGTTTCGTGAGATATATACTGACAAAAGTAATAAAGTGTAAGTGTGTAAGTGTACATGCTGTACCGGCGCCAAAAGCAGACGGATAACAGAAAAACTTTGTGCTTGGTCCCGATTACACACAGGTCTCCACCCACTGATAACGGAGTACACGTTTCTGCCTCTTGCAATGCAGTTCTTCTTGCAAAGCTTCTGCTGACCTCTCCTGGCCAGTCAAATGTACTGCAGTTTTGAACTCGGCATACTTGCAATGCTTACGTCCTGCTTTCCACAGTTGACACAAATAACAGTGGTTGTTTTTGGGTTTCTAACGTTTCTAACGTATAACGTTAGACGTAACGTTTGTGCATCTGCCCATAAATCCTCGTGTGTTTGCCAGTGGCAGTTTCCTAGAGGTGGGATCGGAGGTGATCGGTATTGATGCACTCCTTCACATCTCAGTGTCACTTCTGCATCGAGGATCCTGATGTACATTTTGACCCAGTTACATGCAAATTATATATTAAATCTACTGAACTTGGATAATCTTTCACGTCTTTATTTATGATCATTTAATGCACTCAGTTTGAGCCTAGTTAGTCACCTAGGTGGTTGAAATATATAATACAAATGTGTTAAAGGTTATTCCACAACAGTTTCTTTATTCTTCCAGTTTTCTATGGTGGCAAACTTTCCAGTTATTTGCTGCAGATTTATCTGATAACGTCACCAACTTTTCAAGCACTAAAAACTGACAAGATACGTCCGGCTACACCCTGAAGCAAACCAGGAGACAAAGACAACTGCAGGTCCTCCACTGACCAGAAGAGTCCACATCAGACCTGCAGTTCATCTCTAGACAGCTGTATGTGGGAATTTCTGGATTCAGCCCCGTCAGTCCTGGATTCAGGTCACTGAGTTGTGGAACACCATAACAACATCTAGAACCCAGACCTAGTTACAGGTAGAGGACGCTGACTAGAACCTGGATGTGGCCGTCGGAGATCTGTGGAGCTGGTTGCAGCAGCTGGTCCAGCTACATCAGCATCACTTCTTTTAAACCTCACAGATGGAGTCTGGAGGAAAACGGCGGACACTGTTCATGTTTCTCAACAAGAGCAGGAAATAACCGCGTTGGGTTCAGGAACCCTGATCAGATAACGCTAATGTTGCTGCGTCAGCTTCAGGTGACGTCACAGGTGTGTTGTGGAGCTCTTTTTGGTTTCTGCTGCTGATCAGGGTTAATGATCCAGGGACACAGATGATTCAAACCAGTTTTAATCACCTACAACAAATATACACAATAAATGATACAATAAATACATGCAGAAAACACACAAACCCAGGACCACAAGCCCAGCCCCCCGCCCAACCCGACCCAACCCAACCCAACACGACCCAACACGACCCAACCCAACCCAACACGACCCAACCCAACCCACACCCCACCTCAGGGAGCCAGTTCAGGTGCTATTTACAGTTCACAGATGTGCATCACCAGAACCGGGGATTTCTGAGTCCAACAGAAGTAAAGAAGAGACACGAGTCAGAACAAAATAACAATCATCACATGACGTTCATGCAGCGTACACGTTTACTGCAGTCCACGAGGTGAGGAAGAGGAGTCACATTACTGAGATCCCACAAATACTAGGTTCTGTTAGATGAGGGAAACGGATGGAAATGAGTCCGGTTCAGGATGTGGATTCTAAAGTGGACCTAAAGACTCAACAATATCCAGCACTGAGATGTTGATTAAGAGAAAAACCTCCAGGAACGGTCTGGCCGGTGCCTAAAGGTCTGTTTAGACTTGTAGGTGACGCTGAAGCAGAACTGATCTTTGAACAATGGACCATCCAAAAAACAGCACAAATTAGGAGAAGCTCATTCCTGACGGGACGGATCGGTTGGTCCTTTCAAAGACCAGTCAATTGTTTGGTGTGCACTGAGGATCACGTGGCTCAGGTGTTCGCCACACCAGAGTCCACTCTGGACAGTTGGACACTGCACCAGTGGTCCCCAGCCGGGACCAGCTGGACAGGCTGGATTACAAACGGTCACTCAGCTTGGAGCAACACTGTGCCTTTGCAGCGTCGCTGTGAATGCACAGCTGGAGGGTGAAGGAGGAGCCAAGAGATCTGCAGGTCACTGGAGGCTTTGTTGTTCGTACATTTGTTATTACATCTTCATGGATTCCTTCAAAATAATAAAAAAGTGACTCCCTGCAACTCTTCTGTAACTTGTAAGTCAAATTATACATCCATTAAATTATCTATATCTTTTTGCAGGACACAAACAATTGTTTCTAACTTTTACCTGCCGTAAGAATACACGTTTGAGTTCTTTTTGTTTGTCTAAAGAGGATTAGTTTGTATTTGCTCAATGTTTCAGTCTTCCAGCAGTGTTTCCGGGCTGTATATTGTCTCTCCACATTACTGCAGATGCGGACTCACCTGTCAATCTCCTGCTCAGTTCTTCCTCACTCACGAACAAGAACCTGGGATATTGAACTCCTCCACCTCTAGCAGCACCTCAACTTTCTACTCAACTTAAAAAATGACAAAGTAGCAGCAGGAACTGCAAAGAAAAACAATGCTACCAAGAGCAGCACTCATTTTTTTGTTGTCTGCGTCAACTCGACGTGCAGTTACATTTAAGGAGACGTGAACATCCGGCAGTGGTGTAGCTGACAGCGTTAACAGGGTTCCTCACTATGGCACACATACATCATCGGCTTGAAGATGGAGCAAAAACCAAGCTTGTGATCCATGGTCTCATACCTAGAGGTGCTGATTCTCATTCCTGCTGCTTCACACTCACTTGTGAACCGCTCCAGAGAGAGATGAAGATCGTGGCTTGATCCACTTCTTGGCAGCACCTACAAATCCTGTGCTGACCCTCGGCCTTCTCACTTTGACGCACGTCTCTAGAAACCGGTAAAACAACTGACAGCAGACTTCTGATGGCCCACAGGCGCGAAGAAAGGCGGAATGTCTTCTGGAAAAAAGGTGGAA
>CM026197.1:34196759-34269259 GCA_014839995.1 Xenentodon cancila
AGAAAGAAAGAAAGAAAGAAAGAAAGAAAGAAAGAAAGAAAGAAAGAAAGAAAGAAAGAAAGAACTCACACATTTCCGGGGAACTCGGTGGAAGGACGCCAGGACACGACCACGTCGTTCTAGAGAGATTAAACAGTCCAGGATCAACTCCATCATCACATCAAATATTAGAGACCTTCTGCGGGTTTTTATATAAAAACACAAACTTCCCTGACGGTAGCGTATATGGATATCAGCAAAGAGCATTACCTGCCAACAGGTGTGCAGACCTCTGCTGAGTTAACACAATGCCAAGAGACAAAGACATCAACTCTAATCTTAGATTATACAACCATTTCTATTGTGTTTCTATTTTTTACAACTGTCTGCTTATATATAGTGGGTTAGTGTTGAAGTTGGCTAAAAGAAAAAAAAAAGAAAGAAAAAACTATCGACTGTTGTTTGATGTTGCAGCAGATGAGAGTTGTCTTCTGCATGTGTTAGCGAAGTGTCCTTCACCTCTGGACAGTCTGATCTAACAAACGTCATTTAGGACATGAGACTGATTCTGTCAGACTACAATCACAGACAGTGAAGGACAGAAAGACGAAGACAGGGGTGGCTGCGGTGTGTAACTGAGTGGACGGTGGTTGTGTAATTATGTTGGATGTAACCCCACAATTCTTCAGCATCTGAGTTCAGCATCGGGTGACCTCACCAAGACCTTCAGGCTGAATCACAGATGATTCTGCAGTGTTTGATCAGGATCATGCTGCAGACCGGAGAGAAACGCAGACTGCCCCAGGATCCAGGGAAGCAACCGGCAAAAAAGACCAAAACACACTGGCAGCACGGAGGACACAGCACATTGGTGGTGAGGGGCTCTAGTCCAACCCAGAACCTTACACACCAACCAAAAACCTTCAAGCCCAACCCAAACTCTTCTGGACCAACCCAGAACCTTAAAGCCCAACCCAAAACTGGTCTCAGTGCTCTGGTGGTACAGTTAACACCACAAGAGACAGTTTCTACAACTCAAGTCTCACACTTCAAATGAATAGGAGTGGTGGCCTAGTGGGTACAGTGGTGTTGGGCGTGGAGGACCCAGGTTCAAGCCCAGGGCTGCCCACAATGGTAAATCACTGGGGGCCCCTGAGCAAGGCCCTTAACTCCCAATTGCTCCCCGGGGCGCTGCCCTGCTAGCAGCCCCACTGCTCACTAGTGAAACTAGTTGATGGGTTAAAAGCAGAGACTAATTTCGGTGTGTACATACAGCGTGTGCACGATGTCCACACTGACAAGAAAAAAAAAAAAAGAATTCCCCATCACTGCTGGTGTGCCCCAGAGCTCGGTCTTAGGGCCCCTTCTGGTCATCATCATTCCAGTTCATAGCCACACATTGTGCATTGGAATCAGGAAAATGAGCCTGTAATGTTGCCCAGTCCACACCTTACGAGCCAGTAATTTGCATATTTCAGCCACTTAGAGGCACCACAGAATTCTTAGCATTAGTTTGTCCCATACTCCCAGCCACAGTTACCACACAGTGCGCTATTGATTAATAGAAGACAGCCGTCAGCCTAGATTTGTTTCACAACCTCAAAAAGGCCTGCCCAGTCCCTGACTGGGTCCGGCAGCTCACCGTAAGCTGCCATACCACCACTTCTATAACTGATGGGTGACTGATCACGTCTTCTTACTAACGTGAATAGTCCAACTGGGGCGTAGCACGAAGCAGGCCAAGCAAAATGCCATCAGAGAAAGACCAGAAGACATTCAGCAAATTCAACCACTCCTCACTGGACACAAAGCATCAAACACAGCCAAGCTCTCAAAACACTCAATATAACCTGAAACAATATACAATCTGGAAAAAACCTATCAATACCTCGGTACTACATGTTTTAACCACCTAGGTGACTATCTGGGCTAAACTGAGTGCATTAAGTTAAGAATAATAAGATGTGACAGATGGTCCATGCTCAGTAAATTTAATACATCATTTGCATGCAAGCAGGTCAAGATAAGATAAGAAAGTCATACAATGGCTATAACTAATATTTCTCTCACATACAGCCTCTCGAACACGTATTGCATACATATGATATCAACTTCCATTCCTATTGAAGACGACACCCAGCTTCAGATCCTCTCCAAACCCAACTCCTCGCTTCCACCTCCCTCCCTTTCTGACTGCCTTCAGGAATTCAAAACACGGTTCTCCTCAAATGTTCTTAAACTTAGCAATAAAACAGAAGTTTTTCCTGTCGCCACGACCTCGCTGTAACGAAATCACAGTTTCAACAATGTTATTTATACACACGCGTGTATGCAAGCTGCGTTATAAAGTTCCATAAAAATAAAAGGAAAAACACTTTTAAAAAGAGTCTATTTTAATATTTTAAAATAGACTTTTTTTTCTAAACCCATATTCAAATAGATAGTTATACATATTTATAACTTTATAACTATAAATATTAAATATGTCAGTTGATCACCACCTGGTGAGTTGGCTGCGGTGGTGGGGGAAGATACCAGTCAGACCTGGTAGGCCCAAACGTATTGTGAGGGTCTGCTGGGAACATCTAGCAGTCTCCTGTCAGAGAGTCCCATTTCTGGCAGAGCTTAAACCACATCCTGGGGGAGGCGGGGGACATAGATGAGTAGACCAAATTCCGTGCCTCCATTGTCAAGGCAGCTGACCGGAGCCGTGGCTGTAAGGTTGCCGTTGCCTGTTGTGGTGGTAATCCCAGAAAGCGCTGGTGGACACCTGTGGTTAGGGCTGCTGTCAAGTTGAAGGACTCCCACAGGGCCTGTGGGCAGCGGACACGTACCGGCAGGCCAAGTGAAACGCGGCTTCGGCAGTTGGTGAGGCAAAAACTCTGAAATGGGAGGAGTTTGAGAGGCCGTGGAGAACAACTTCCAGATGGCTTCAAAAACAATTCTGGTCCACCAACCGGCAACCCAGGAGGGGGAAGCAGTGCACCACCAATATTATGTATAGTGAGGATGGTGCGCTGCTGACCTCGACTAGGGATATTGTGAGCTGGTGGAGGGAATACTTTGAGGACCTCCTCAATCCCACCCACACGCGTTCCTCTGAGGAAGCAGAGCCTTTGAGCCTTTAAGAAGCTCCTGAGTGGCAAGGCACCAGGGGTGGATGAGATCAACCCGAGTTCCTCAGAGTTCCTTAAGGCTCTGGATGTTGTGGGGCTGTCTTGGTTGACACGCCTGTGCAACATTGCGAGGGTATCAGGAACATTGCCTCTGAATTGGCAGACTGCGGTGGCGGTCCCCCTCTTTAAGAAGAAGAACAGAAGGATGTGCTCTGATTATAGAGGGATCACCCACCTCAGTCTCCCATGGAACAGGATCCTGGAAGGGTCATGGGAGTTTGCCCAAGTCCACATGTGTGGCTCTGTGGTCGGCGCGGCATCCCCAGTGATGTGGGTCCTGCAACGTTCTGCTGTGTTGAAGAAGAAGCTGAGACAAAAGGCAAAGCTCTCGATTTACCAGCTGGTCTATGTTTCTACCTTAACGTCACGAGCTGTGAGTGGTGACCGAAAGAACGATATCACAGACCCAAGCAGATGAAATATGCTTTCTCCACAGGGTGTCCGAGCTCTCCCTCAGCGATAAGCTGAGAAGCTCGGTCATCCGGGAGGCGCTAAAAGTAGAACCACTGCTGCTCTACATCAAGAGTCGCCTTATGAGGTGGCTCGGGCATCTGGGGAGGATACCTTCTGGACACCTCCCTGGTGGGGTATTCCTGGCATGTCCCACTGGGAGGAAACCCCGGGCGATACGCAGGACACGCTGGAGGGACTATGTTGCCTTGGAGTCCCCCCAGATGAGCTAAACGAAGTGGCTGGAGAGAGGAAAGCCTGGGCTTCCCTGCTTAGACTACTGATCCCGTGACCCAACCCCGGATAAGCGGAAGACCCTTGTGGTCAGTAGAGGAACCGCATGTCTGGATCTAGACCCCAGCTGTCAGCACAGGAACTGCAGGTCCGGATCCAGACCCTAGTGTTCAGTAGAGGAACTGCAGGTCTGGATCCAGACCCCAGTTGTCAGCACAGGATCTGCAGGTCTGGATCCAGACCTCAGTTGTCAGCACAGGAACTGCAGGTCTGGATCCAGACCCTTGTGGTCAGTAGAGGAACTGCAGGTCTGGATCCAGGCCCTTGTGGTCAGTAGAGGAACCGCAGGTCCGGATCCAGACCCTTGTGGACAGTAGAACTGCAGGTCCGGATCCAGACCCTAGTGGACAGTAGAGAAACTGCAGGTCCAGATCCAGACTATGATGGACAATAGAGGAACCGCAGGTCCGGATCCAGACCCCAGCTGTCAGCACAGGAACTGCAGGTGTTAGCACAATCTCAATTTTTGCATCAGCTGTCCAGGTTGTTTTCAACCTTCAGATGCGACTGTTGAACAAGGTTTAGGTTTATCAAATTGATGTATTTTTAAAAAACGTTGGATACAAGGACACAAAGACAAATGAAAACTCCAACACCCATATCTGTACAAAAACATAAATGTTTTGATACCAGACCTTCATCACACAAACTGTGTTTCATCAAAGCCTGAAAAAAAACTCACCACCTCCCTGGAACTAAACCCTCTTAAATCCTACAGAAGTGAGGGGTACTTGAGATTGTCTACATAATTTTTCTTTATTTTTGTTTATAAAATGGCTTTAGTGAAAAAGGTAATAAGCTGCTGTGTGTTAAAGGTTGTATTCGTCTAAACCCCAGATCCACCACTATCAGATGATTTGTTTAAATCACGTCTCTACACTAAAATGGGATTAAAAGAGGGAGTACAGGGAAGATTTACCGATCTCCTGCAGACTTTCCATCCGGTCTCGTCCGTCCGGTACCGGAGCAGACAGTCTGCCGCCTCCCGAGCTCTCTGATCATAGTCCATAACCAGAACCGGACCGGATCTGACGTGGACAGGTGTCTGGTGGCTCCGCAGGTGTGCGTGCCCGCCGGCCGGGATCAATGAATGAGACCGCCGCTATGGGAACGCCCCCTCCTTCTGCGTCACCAAAGAAACCAGCGCGTTACGTGCCCTGGTCAGTTCACATTTGTCCTGAAGAAACAGCCCACAGTGGCGCCATTTAACGGCCACGTCCGGGAAAAGCATCACTTCCGCTTGTTGTTTTCAAAGTAAGAGGTCTGCCCACACAAGTATAGTCGTAGACGGAGCCCGCGCTCCGACAAACGTGCCTCTATTTTATCGGAACGTTTTATAATAATGTAACTCTTCGGTAAATATAATTAGGCCAATAAATCGCATTGCACACCGAATTACGTCTTTCAATAATTTGTTTAACCTTGTGAAATTTGAATTGCAAACACGACAACGACAAGTTTGTCCCCAAAGATGACATCTAGAGTAAAAAACCTGAAAGATTTAGAATCTTATTAAAAAAAAAAACAAAAAAAAAAAAACGCTGAATGAAATTCACTTACTGTGTATTTTATTACGAAGAACCGGAGCCAGGACTCCGGCTTATTGTAGCAAAGCATGTTGGGAATTGTAGTGCACACTCTGTAGTGCGTACTCTGGGCATGTGGCAGGGCAGGAAGACACTTACTGGCTACAAAGACAACAACCACCCTCACAGATGGCACCCTTCCAGATACACTAAACCAGCTTTTCACCTGCTTCGACCATCGCAGCATCATTTCTGCAACACCGGTGGACGGAAATCTGCTACAACTGCAGCCTCAGCAGGTCAGAGGTGTGCTTCACAAGGTTGACGCCAGGCAAGCACCTGGCCTGGTTGGCTTCCCCAGCCTGTGCAGACCAGCCAGCAGAGGTCTGCACAACCATCTTCAAACTCTCGCTACAGCAGGCTATCGTTCCCACCTGACTGAAGTCTGTTTCCATTGCTCCTAGGCCCAAGAGGAGCGCAACTATCGCCCAGTTGCTCCCACACTCATCATCACAAAGAGCTTTGAGGGACTCATTCTCCCCCAACATCGTGTCTGCCATTCCTGCTGACCTCGACCAACATTAGTTTGCTTACTGGGCATACAGGTCAACGGGGAATGTAGTCAAGATGGTGCTCCACACAGATCTCACTGGACCAGAAGAACACCTATGTGAGGATGCTGTTTGTGGTTTTCAGCTCTGCATTTAATGCAGTCATCCCCCATAAACTGGTCACCTAAACTGCGCAACCTGGGCTGAGGCAGTTCACTTTGAGCATGGGTATCCATCCCACCAATACCATTGTTTAGTTTGCTGATGGCACCACTGTCATGGGAGTGATTACCAACAACAATGAGTCAGCCTACAGTGAGGAGGTCCAGCACCTGACCAATTGGTGTTTCCATAACAACATGGGCCTCAACACATTAAAAATGAAGGCAATTATCGTGGTTTTCAGGAAATCCAAGAAGACCGTGCTCCCCACCCTCCGGCAGGAGAGGATGGAGAGCTTTAAGTTCCTTGGAGTCTACATTTCAGCTGACCTCACCTGGCCCACAAGCATCTCCTTTTAGGTGGGGAAGGCTTAGCAGTCCCTGTGTAACAGTGTAATTAGATTTTCTGGGTTTTTGGGTTTCCGCAGTAAATATTGTGCACTATTACCTAGAACTTCCAGAGGAATAACATTCCAGATGGATTTGCCACCCCTCATACTGTTGGTAGGGGTAGTGGGATATTATGTTCTCGATTTTATTGCAGTTTTGAACTCCTGCTGGTGGGCATGGTCTCCTTAAAGGGGATAGTCAAGATACATCAGGGTTTTCTTTAAATAGTAGGTAATTAATTCTCTTCTTTGCTGCCATGTTGGTGTTTCACAAGACTCTCAGAACTGCCGTTCTAGCACCTCTTGCACTGATGTAGCTGCTACAGTGATTGTCAATCAGATGGGAGATGTACTTTAGCTGGTTAGTCAGGAGGTATTGCAGAACATTAAGTATCGATTCCGCCCATCCGCTGGTACTCCTTTAACTACTGCTGTAAGCCCCTCGTTGCCAAATTGACACACCCTCTAAAACGCTTGATGCCTCCCATGTGCCGTTTGTATCCCAGAGGAAGTTCAAGGATCCTCCATGTTTCAGATGGGTTGGCTCTGATTTCTGTGAGGGAGTGGGATGACCTTATGAGACTTTATAAAGAAAGGAAACTTGAGACTTGAGGAACAAGCTAAGGAGATGCTTCTGAGAGCCAACGCCAGGGATGTAGTCACGCTTGATACTAGAAGCAGTAACATTGATGTCACACATGACCTGAAACCATCTGTAGCATCTTGAGAAGACACTTTGACTCTGTTCACTGCCTCTCTCCTATACCGCTCTTCCAGAAAAGGGTGAGAATGCATTTGATTACTGGCTTAGACTGCACCATGCTGTTGACCTTGCTAATGAAAGTCTGCAAGCACAAGGTAAAATGTTGGTAGCCACTACATGAAGGTAGTTCGCGTGTTCATAGTAAACTGTCCCTCTCCTGAACTTTCCATGATCTTTCAGTCTAATGAGCACACAGCAGACAGTTACGTCATCGCCTGCGCCCAGAATGGATAGATGTGGCTCATCACAGACCACAGACTCTGCTACTTTGGAGCGCCTTATCTGCATGCTTGAAGAAGTTCTTCTGCAGAGGAGCCAGTCCCAGCCATCTGAACCAATTCTTGGCCTTCCAAGATTGAGAGCTTACATGATATGCCCTGCTTTGTCGGTCTTGATGCTTCTCACACAGCTTTCGCTCACTGTCCTCACTCACTTTGTATGAATCTCTTTGTTCTCGGGCGCCATCTAGAACAACTTGTTTACCAAATACACAAAGACTTCAGAAATTTGACAGTTTCTTTTACACTGATGTGAGTGCTGCAGGAGGGATCAAACTGACAGCAATGATTGACAGTGGCTTCCTATCCGGTTGATGTTGCAGATGATGACAGTGTTCTGTCCTTGTCCATGCTTTCTGGGTCTGAGCAGTGGCAGAGAGGGCCAATGCCCAACAAGATTGGCACAGCAAAGCTGAGGCGGCGTGTTACTCTGGAACGCCTGCGTGAACACCTTGTCTGAGGTCAACCGCCTGCATTTGCACCTCTATCAGTAGGGAGCACTGTGATTGTGGAACCGGCTCAGTCGAGATCCGGACCCAGAAATGTGCTGGTTGGCCATGTATCCCACTCATGTGGGGTGACAGGTGGGTTCCCCTTAAGTTAATCAATCCCAACATAGGGCCTATAACTCGCTAAATCGCTGACATATGTTCTCATTTTTATCTAACTGCATGTTCTTTTCTAGTCAAGACACCATGATAGTTAAATTGTGTTTTCCCTTGTCTTTCCTTTTCTGTCTGCAAAAGTTGCTAAAACAAATGTCATTGCTGAAAATCGTCTTATTCTTATTCTATAAGAATAAGAATAAGATCACTGTAAAAGCTGTATAAATAAGAACATTGAGAAAAGTAATGAAAAATATGTACAAGTTGAATGTATAGACCAATATAATGAATGTAGTATGAAATAACATGCATTTTTGTGCAAAGAGCCTTATGGTGCATCTGTATGGAGGTAGTGTATGAAGTCTGCTTGTTCAGTAGTCTGAGGGCAGAGGGATAAAGGTCCCTTTTTAGTCTGATGGTTTGTGCTCGGATGCTCCGATAGCAAAAACAGTCCAGGAGTGAGGAGGGAGGAGTCTCTGGGAATCCTCTCCCTCTTCCTGAGGCATGTAGCCTCAAAGATGTTCTGCAGAGGGGGGAGCGTACAGCAGTGATGAGTGCAGCTGTCTTCACGACCCTCTGGAGAGATTTCTCGTCAGAGCAGAGCAGCTGCTGTATCCGGAGGTGATGGAGCCAGTCAGAACACTCTCAATGATGCATCTGTAGAAGGTTCAGTGTGGTAGCGGAAAGTCCAAACCTCTTGAGTGTCCTCAGGAAGAAAACTGTCTTATAGGCAGCTTTGGCAGCTGCCGTGATGTGTGTAGTCCACAAAAGGTCCCCACTAGTCTGCATACCTAGAAGTTTCCTAGGACGTTCAAGGCTGAGTAATAATAGTGTGATCTGTGATTATATACTGCCCCCTTGTGGCGATGCAGCAATCCTGTACCAGTTCATGTAAACATATGTTTTTTTTCAGTTGTTTATCATTTCAATTGAGCTGTTTTTTTCACACAAACAGGACTGGAACATCTCGTGCCTGGAGCTGGACATCTTTAATAAACATTAACCTACAGAAGACACGTAGCAGCATTTTCTCTGACCAGAAATAAGCACAGGTGGGCACCACCATATCTAGTCACCCCAAACAGTTGTTACAGTAGTAGTAACAAGTAGTAGAGCAGCGGTCGGTCAGCTGGAGGAGGGCTTTGTAACTGTCCTTTAGTAATTTATAAAAATGGTCTAGTGTTTGACCAGCCTGGATGAGAAAGTACACATGTTGGTGATACTCAGGAAAGCTTCGTTGGCTTCGAGACTTTAACGAGCTTCGTAGCCTCGTTGAAGTCTCCTGCAGAAATAATAGCTGCCTCAAGTAATCATTTTATTCCATTTAGTATTTCAAACAGCTTGTCAAAACTACTGGTAATCTGAATTCCAGGGGAGAGGGGCCACACTTTCAGGGACAGTCACTCCAGGTTGCTTCAGACCTGCCACATCCTAACTTCAGTTTGAGTTGGTCATGAGGCACACACCTCCTCTTCTCTATTTACGTGACTGATGGCCTCTGAAACTGGGTCAACTCTAAAAACTATCCCAGCTTTGATCAAAGTACAACAGTAACTACTGTCTTCTGAGAACGCAAGAGTCGTGGTGTCTGCTGCGTGTGAGCGCCGCTCATGTTTTATTACAGTTGTCATGGTTACACAGCTGGTTTCAAACATATGCACACAAACAACATGGTCTTGATTCTGAACACTTTATGACGTAAATAGTCTAATTTGGAAACATTCCATGGGATTGATGAGAATATGTAAGAATGATTTGTAACTTTGAAATAAATGGTCAAATATAAATGAACTGAAAAAATCTAGATGTAAATCCTGTTTATTTGTGCCAAATGAAATTAAAACCTATGATCTGGCAGGAGAACAGGAAACCGGCAGCAGAGGAAATGAAATGCTCATGTTTCACAATAAAACAAGCGCAGACAAGTTACGCAAGATGAGGAACTCCAAATGAAAAGATGTGAATACATCTTTTAACATCCGCTTATCTGAGATCTGGGTCACGGGTGCAACAGCCTCCTGGTTGGACATGCCTGGAACCCCAACCGAGGGAGGTGTCCAGGAGGCGTCCTCACCAGATGAACCACCTCAGCTGTCTCCTCTGGATGTGGAGGAGCAGTGAATGTACTCTAATGCTCTCCTGGATTAACTTCTCCTATCTCCCTGTCCACTTCAGCAGCTTGTATCCTCCACTTGGTTGCTTCAGTCACTAACCACAGTTCCACAGGTGAGAAACTATGTTAACTGGTTCAGAGTGTTGCCCAGCTCCAACAAGGACTCACAACCTCCACCAGGACCCCAGGCCTCGGCCTGCACCCGTGGCATCCACCAGGACCTACAGCTTTGACAGGGACAAGCAACCTCTTCTCAGGACTCGCAGCCTGGGCATGGACCCACGGCCTCCATCAGGACCCACAGCCTCCATCAGGACCCACGGCTTCCAGCAGGACCCATGGCCTCTATCTCCGCCTTGAGAATGATGTCTGATACCAACTCTACCAGTCTAGGTCAATGCCAGTTGGAAGGGTCAATAGAGGACCTGCAGGCCTACAGTTCCTCCACCTACGACTTGGTTCTAAATGCAGACCTTCAGTTCCTCTAGTACACTACAGTCTGCATCTAAACCTGCAGTTGCTCTACTGTCCACTAGGGTCTGTATCCAGACCTGCAGTTTTTCTACTGTCCACTAGGGTCTGGATCCGGACCTGCAGTTTCTCTACTGTCCACTAGGGTCTGGATCCGGACCTGCAGTTCTACTGTCCACTAGGATCTGGATCCGGACATGCAGTTCCTCCTCTGTCCACTAAGGTCTGGATCCGGACATGCAGTTCCTCTACTGTCCAATAGGCTCTGGATCTGGACCTGCAGTTCATCTAATGTTCACTAGGGTCTGGATCCGACATGCAGTTTCTCTACTGTCCACTATGTTCTGGATCCAGACCTGCAGTTGCTCTACTGTCCACTAGGGTCTGGATCTGGACATGCAGTTCTTCTACTATCCACTATGGTCTGGATCCGGACCTGCAGTTCTACTGTCCACTAGGATCTGGATCTGGACATGCGGTTCCTCCTCCGTCCACTAAGGTCTGCATCCGGACCTGCCGTTCATCTACTGTCCACTAGGGTCTGGATCCGGACCTGCAGTTCATCTACTGACCACTAGGGTCTCGATCTGGACCTGCCGTTCATCTACTGTCCACTAGGGTCTGGATCCGGACCTGCAGTTCATTTACTGACTACTAGGGTCTAGATCTGGACCTGCAGTTCCTCTACTGTCCACTATGGTCTGGATCCAGACCTGCAGTTCTACTGTCCACTATGGTCTGGATCCGGACCTGCAGTTCCTCTACTGTCCACTATGGTCTGGACCCGGACCTGCAGTTCTACTGTCCACTAGGATCTGGATTCGGACCTGCAGTTCCTCTACTGTCCACTAGGATCTGAATCCGGACCTGCAGTTCCTCTACTGTCCACTAGGATCTGGATTCGGACCTGCAGTTCCTCTACTGTCCACTATGGTCTAGATCCGGACCTGCAGTTCCTCTACTGTTCAATAGGGTCTGGATCCGGACCTGCAGTTCCTTTACTGTCCACTAGGGTCTGGATCCGGACCTGCAGTTTCTCTACTGTCCACTAGGGTCTGCATCCGGACCTGCAGTTTCTCTACTGTCCACTAGGGTCTGGATCCGGACCTGCATTTTTTCTCTACTGTCCACTAGGATCTGGATCTGGACCTGCAGTTTCTCTACTGTCCACTAGGATCTGGATCTGGACCTGCAGTTTCTCTACTGTCCACTAGCTGGTACACGTAAAGGTTTGTTGAACTTTTACAACACAGATCAAATCTATTTACTCCACAAATAAAAGCTACTTGGCAGGGTGTAGACTCCTATATATTCTACTTCAATCCCATGGAAAGTTTCAAACGTTGGAAATACTTGGAATTTTGCAGCTCAAATGTAAACACATTGATCATACCAATAATGTTCTATTACTTAATTTATCTATGATAATTCTCTTTGTGCTTTGAATACAGAGGAGCAGTGAGCACCAGTACTGTTATCAGAACCCACTGTCAAAAACTCAGACGTTGGAGCAGACTAGGTCGCTGGACTCGAAGCTGGTCTTGGACTTGGTTTTGGTTGGCCAGTCCTGCCTAGGCCCTTCAGACTTCAGATGGCGCTCCTTGTTATGGATCACCTGGATGTACTGGTCGGTGCTGCTGTTCTGCTGATCGCTGCTGGAGGCCACAGATGCCGAGTCGGATTCTGTCAGTGGTGTCTCCAGCTTGGGTCTGGACTTGCGCTTCATGTAGGACTCAGCGTGTCTGGTTCTGGACAGAGACAGACCAGGTCTGCCTGGGGAATGAATGCAATGGCGTGTTCGCACAACCAGCGGCTCAGCAGCTCTCATGGCAGTCTGAGATGGACAAAGTGCATCTGGATCTTCCCAGTCAACCCCTCTCTCCCTCTCGTCCTCCTCATCTTCATGTCTTCCGTGGACAGTGGGGTCAACGTGGTCTCCAATGTAGAAGTGTGTTTGCTGCTGGAGGTCAGACAACGAACGGGGACGATGGCTTTTCCCCACCGACACCCTCCTGCTCTCTGGTCTCAGTCCGTCCTCGTCTGCAGTGGGGAGGTGCTGCGATGTGTGGGAGCGATGAGGATGTGGGTGGAGGTGGGCAGTGCGGGGGGCGTAGCGCCTTACATTGCGTGGATACAGCTCCAGAATCTCTGCGGGCTCCTCCATCAGGTAATGGCGTGGGATGCGTGTGGTGGAGCGCAGCAGCTTCCTGCGGGGTTCGTGCTCGTTGACAATCACATAGCGCGTGGCGTGACCGCGCCGCCCCCCGAAGCCCTGAGCAGCAATAATCCCGGCGGCCTCCACAGGATGAAGGGAGCGAATGGTCTTCCTGTACAGGGGGTCAGAGTGGATGCTGTCAGAATAGTACAGCATCTGGCGGGAGGACTTGGACCTGCAGGCACCACGACAGCCACTGATAAATGGTCGAGGCCTGTCATGAGAAGAAACAACAAAATCAATCAGTTTCTGTAAGACTTGGGATGGCTGTTTCACAAGCATGGAGCAGAATGCTGAAGCTGAGGAGATGTTCAGAGGGACAGAGAAGACTGCCGTGTGAAGGAGCTTTGAGGGCTGTACGGAGGAGCATCATGGTGAGCATTTCTGCTGCTCAACCCCATCCTCAGATTTCTCAGAGACAGCTGCTCAGAAATGGAAGAGCATATCATTTAAACTGGTATCTAAATGAAGAAAGCACATGTGAGGATCCAGCAGAAAACTAAAACTGCAAATGTTTTCAAAGCAGAGAAAATGAAGGTGACCAGTAGGAATCTTCCACTTTTAGAGTTCATATCTGTTTGGATTCATGTACTTAAATCCTTTCAAAGAAACTGTTTCACAATTTTTTGTGAAAAAAGCAGCTATTTTGGCGTTATATATTTTAGGTTTTATATAAATCTCATTAAATGTAAAAATTCCTTTTAAAAAGAACAGTTGTGGGTTTGTTTGTATCAGTGACCTCTTCAGGATGTTCTACCGCCCCCCAGTGGTTTCTACAAGGAAAAGCCTCAGGAATGAATTACTAGGTTCAGATGACTAACACGCCTCCAGGACCTCTTGAGCCTCTTTTGATTGACAGTTCATAAATCAACATCACATAGAGCTTTTTTCTGCTTTTGTGTCAAAGCATTGACGCATCTTCTCTGCCAGCTGCAGAGCAGGAAATAATCTTCCACCTTGTAACCTTGTGAGGGTAATGACAAAGTAACGGAGGAGTGAGAGCAGTGAGTTAGAGGTCCGGTTCCACCAATTAGACCATAGTCTGCTAGACTTGGTAACTCGTCAAGTAGTGGCAGACTGACCAGGAGCAGCTGCTGGTAGCCGCCCCCCTGCAGCCCCCGAGCAGCCGGGCAGTCAGGGCGGCTGGGTGACGGTTCGGAGGAAGCGTAGTCCAAAAAGGCGCACAGAACACCACCATTTGCTTCACGTCTCTAACCGTTTTTCCCCACTCAGCGACACCCGCTGAGAAACCGACCTTGGTGATTGGCGAAATCTCTAGAAATCTGGCTGCTATTATTAGACCCCCCTGACAATCCAGGGTCCAGGCCGGGGTGCAGAGCTGCAGTCTTACACGCTTCTCTGCTGCTTCTCGAGGACTATCGCCTGCCAATAAAAATGTAGAAGTAAATGATGTAATTGGAGATTCTAACGAGGGGCCAAGAAAAATAGAATTAGTATCGATTCCCCGTCCTCCAAATGTTCACCAAGCGCGACGTAATAGAGGTGTTAACCAAAATAACCTCGTAAAAATAAAAACAAATACGCATTTAGTGCGAACTAAAGACCAAACAATTAGATACGGATTACTAAATGACTCTAGACTGTTTGGTTCCTGTAGACCTCTCTGAGCTGACCTCCATCGTCAATAGATCTAAATCATCCCAACTCAAAAATGTTTTCTCTCTTATTGGAGCGACAATACTGAAACAGATCAACTTGTCCCTGGTCTTGGGATATGTGCCACAGGCTTTTAAAGTTGCAGTAATCAAACCATTACTTAAAAAACCCTCTCTTGACCCAGACGTTTTAGCTAACTATAGACCGATTTCCAACCTTCCATTTATCTCTAAAATTCTGGAAAAAGTCGTTGCAGCAGCTGTGTGACCATTTGTATAGAAATGGTCTATTGAAGTTCTTCAGTCAGGGTTCAGATGCATCATAGCACAGAAACAGCACTGGTTCCAGTCTCGAATTACGTTCTTTTGGCCTCAGATAATGGGTTAGTGTCCATACTGGTTCTGCTGGACCTCAGATAATGGGTTAGTGTCCATACTGGTTCTGCTGGACCACAGATAATGGATTAGTGTCCATACTGGTTCTGCTGGACCTCAGTGCTGCTTTTGATACTATAGATCACAGCATTTTCCTACAGGGATTAAAGGGAAAGCTCTAGGTTGGTTTAAATGAGGGTCTGCTATGGTGTCCCGCAGGGTTCAGTTCTAGGGCCAGTCTTGTTCAGTTTATACATGCAGCCCTTGGGAAGTTTTATCCGGAACCACGGCATTCATTTTCATTGTTATGCTGATGATACACAGATGTATCTGTCTATGAAGATGAAACAGAACCATTAGACAAACTTCAGATGTGTCTTAAGGACAGCAAGGACTGGATGTCCAGAAATTTTTTGCTACTAAATTCTGATAAAACAGAGGTTGTTGTTTGTAGTCCAAACACCTCAGGAAGGGATTAGATGGTCTTAGATGGCCTCCAGTAAAACTGTGAGAAACCTTGGCGTTATATTCGATCAGGATTTGTCATTTAAACAGCATATTAATCAGGTTTGTAAAACTGCGTTTTTCCACCTCCGTAATATCACAAAGATCAGGAGCATCCTCTCGCAGAGTGATGCTGGAAAACTAATTCATGCGTTCGTATCTTCTAGACCAGATTACTGTAACGTGTTGTTGGCTGGATGTCCAAGTAATTCTCTTAACAGCCTCCAGCTGATCCAAAATGCAGCAGCGCGAGTGCTGACAGGAATCAACAAGAGAGACCACGTCTCTCCAGTTTTAGCTTCCCTCCATTGGCTCCCCGGAAAATTTAGAATCCAATTCAAAATTTTATTACTGGCATATAAAGTCCAAAATGGCCTAGCGCCGCGATATTTGCAAGACCTGATAGAACCATACGTTCCTAATAGAGCTCTCCATTCTCAGGGTGCAGGTTTACTCGTAGTTCCTAGAAGATCCAGATGTAGATCTGGAGGACGGCTTTCTGTTATCAGGCACCATCACTCTGGAACCAACTTCCAGTTTGGGTGAAGGAGGCTGATACCACCTCCACCTTTAAAACTAAATTTAAAACATTTCTGTTTAATAAAGCATATAGTTAGTGTATATTTAGTACCTTAATGTGTCAGGGCCAGTAGTCAAAGCTGCAGCTGCAGGACCAGATTAGAGCAGCTCATCTTAAACAGCTTCGGTGTAGATCTGCTGCTATAGGCCTATGCTGCAGGGGGGCACCAACATGATCCACTGAGTGGTGCCTTTCACCTTCTCTGTTTCTCTTTGCCTTCTCTGTCTTTCTTCTTGGCTTCAACTAAAAGTTTGAATGTTGGTGGCTGGGGATGTAACGTTGAGAGGGGCTGGCTCTGACCAATGTCGGTTAATACAAAAATGTGTGGAATGATCATGCCCGGCAGTCAGATGGACAGCCCACTTTAAATCAGTTACCACAAGCTAGCTGTTGTTAGCTATGATGCTAACCAAAGCTCCTTTTAGACTGATAGTGACCTTGTTTCTGATTTAATTTGGTAGCAACACCTGCAATGAGGACTCTGACAGACCATGACCAACCATCTGTAGCCTAGCCAAGCTTTATTGGGTGGCTCAAGCAGAAAAGCCGACAGCAGCTGCAGCTGGACCGCCACCTGGGCCTTTCAAGGTCGGTGCACAATAGTGTGGGGGTGAAGATGGCCAACCCAATGTTGGTAGCCATTAGCAGCGGTCTGCGAGTACAGCCAACAGCAACAAACATGTATTACCTTTACAACGATTATGTTTTTGTAGCATGCATACATTAAATCATGCTTCAATGGTTTAAAAATTGCTTGAATGGTCCTGATTCATGGTCCTGTTTACCTGGGGGCTAGTTAACTGCAGGTTAATCATGCAAACAAAGCAGTGTGCAGCAGATAAGACTCATGCAAAAACACAACTCACATGTTCAGTTTCCAAGAACAGAATGAAATAAACTCAGACAGCATTAAGAGAAAACTCTTCATTAATGAAATTCACTTCAACTGTAGATGGTACAAACTAATCTTCCTTACAAGTTAAAAAAAAGACAAAAAAAAAACACTGAAGGAATAAAAGTGTCATCATAACCATCACCTGCAGCTCCCCAGATAACAGTGAAAACTTGTATTTGCTCGTTTTACATTCACCGGTTGGTATGTATGATCACTTCACAAGCCGTTATGGACAAGTCTCTTAAGTTATGGATTCTCAGTCATTCAGATTTGTAAATGTGAATAAGGTGTTTTCTTTATCCACCAGACCAGGAGCCTCTTGTTCAAAAGCTGCTTGGAGATCCTGCCTATTTTTTGTGCCTATGCACCTATTGGCAGTTCAAGTCCTTGGTCGGGGTGCTGGAGAGTTGCCCTGCTGGGGGACTCCCTCATTCTGCTGGTGGACTCCAGTGTTCACATGGGCAATGACAGTGAGACCTGGAAGGGTGCGAAAAGGAGGAATGGCCCCTCCGATCTGAAATGATGCTTTGTTATTGGACTTCTGTGTTTGTCATGGATTGTCCATGACAAACACCATATTCAAGCATAAGGAAGTCCATGTGCACTAACACCCTAGATCCCAAATCGATTGACTTTGTAGTTGCGCCACATGTCTTGGACATCTGGGTGAAGACAGGAGCTGTCAACTGATCATCACCTGGTGGTGAGTTGGCTCCGGTGGTGGGGAAAGATGCCAGTCAGACCTGGTAGGCTCAAACGTATGGTGAACGTCTGTTGGGATGTCTGGTAGAGTCTCCTCTCAGAAAGTAAGAAAACTCCTATTTCTGGCAGAGCTTCAGCCATTTCCTGGGGTAGGTGGAGGACATTGAGTCTGAGTGGACCATGTTCAGCACCTCCATTGTTGAGGTAGCTGATCGGAGCTGTAGCTGTAATGTTGTCTGTGCCTGTTGTGGCAGTAATGCCCAAACACGTTGGTGGATACTGGGGGGTAAGGGATGCAGTCAAGCTGAAGAAGGAGTTCTATAGGGTCTTTTTGGCCTATGTGACTCCGGAGGCAGTGCATAAGTATTGGCAGGCCAAGAGGAACGAGGGTTTAGACCCAGGCATGGGAGGGGTTTGGGGAGGCCATGGATAATTACTTCCTGAGGCCTTCAAAGAAATTCTGGTCCACCATCCAGCAGTTCAGGATGGGGAAGCAGTGCCCTACCAATACTATGTATGGTGGGGATAGCGGCTGCTGACCTCGACTAGGGATGTTGGTGGTTGGTGGGGGGAATACTTTGAGGACCTTTTTCAATTTAACCAACATGCCTTCTGATGAGAAAGCAGAGCCTTGGAGGTGGGCTCTTCTATCTCTGGGGCTGAGGTCACAGAGGTTGTTAAGAAGCTCCTGGGTGGCAAGGCAACAGGGGTGGATGAGATCCACCCTGAGTTCCTTAAGGCTGTGGATGTTGTGGGGCTGTCTTAGTTGACGCGCCTGTGCAACAACGCATGACATTGGGAACAATGCCTCTGGATTGCCAGACTAGGGTGATGGTGCCCCTCTTTAAAAAGGGGGACAGAAGGGTGTGCTCCAATTATAGACGGATCACACTCCTCAGCCTCCCTGGTAAGGTCTATTCAGGAGTGCTGGAGAGGAGGGTTTGCCAGATGAGGTGGTTCAAGCATCTGGTGAGGGACATTCTGGACGCCTCCCTGGTGGGGTCTTCTGGGCATGTCCCACTGGAAGGAGACCCCAGAGAAGACCCAGGACATGCTGGAAGGACTTTTTTGCTTAGCTGGCCTGGGAACACTAGGGGATCCCTCCAAATGTGCTAGATGAAGTGGCAGAGGAGAGCGAAATCTGGGCATCCCTGCTAAGGCTATTGCCCCCGCAACCTGACCCCAGATAAACAGATACTGGTTACTTGTTCTAGTTCTGGTGGACAGTTAAAGCTCCCTCTAACATTTGAGATCAAGGTGGAACCAGTTCTAAATTTGGGTTTAGATGGTTGAAGCTCTCCCTAACCTGGAAGGAGCTCCAAGTTTAAACTTGGGATCTACCACTATTATTAGCCCTAAAACTTCCCTGACTGAGCCATCTCTTTATGTATGCTGCTGTAGATGTAGGTGACTTGGAGACCTGTCATGAAGGCAAATATTTGTCTGAGCTCAGATCAATTCTTTTTCAGAGGGCCCTCTTGCCTAAAACCCATTCTTTCTCAGATCAATAAGAACCCCTAGTTGATGCAGTTCACTGTGTCCATGATATTCTGCTGCCTGAAGTTGTGGAAGCATCACAGACCTGTTAGTTGCATGTTCTGACCCACGTTTGGGAAGTAGTGTCACTGCTGGACTCCTGACAGAGCCAGTTCCTGCATTCAGATCAGCCCTGGATGCTGACTGGGTGATGGTTCGGATACTGTTGCCATGGTGAACAGGAGACTGGAAGTTGGTGACGCTGCCATTGCGTCTGGGGGAGGGGGTGTGGATTGACACTTCCTGGCTGGTGACATCACTCTCTGGCCGGTCTGGCGGTTCTTCTGCAGCAGCCTCCGGAGCTTGTAGTCTGGCTAAGAAAAGTTCATACAAAGAGTTATGTCTCAGCACTCATAATGACAGAAAACAAACAAGAGCACAAACAACACCACAAGTACCTGCAGCCATCTGAAAGACCTTCTTCTTGTCCTCAGTACGCTCCTGAAAACATGAAAGAACATTTCTACTTTTAAATGAACACATCCTTCTGATCAGTATGGAACTTCATCTGAGGATTTGTCTTCAGGGACTTTTCACAAAGAACAGCGGCAAGAGAAAGTAAGTGAACGTCAGCACCGGTGACTTCAACAAGATCTTTCAGTATCGCTGGATCAGAGCTCCTGAACAATCTGGAGGAATTCCAGGACATTCCTCTTTCCAGAATTGCTTCAGACATAATTGTAGGATGTCTTCTAAGAACAGTCTGCTTAATCCACAGTATTTCTGTGGGTTCAGGTCTGGAGACTTATTGTCCTGCTGCATCACCAAACTTCCAGCCAGTCACTCCCCCCTTCATAAAAGAAGATTTACAATGTGTTCAGAACATATAAGAATTTGACATATAGGATAATGCACAAACATGAAAAGTCATGGGTACCAGTAGCCTGGTTTTAAAGCCAGTACTGGTATCGCAGCAACTCTACTTTCTACCTCCCATTGTGGTACAGCCACAGAACAAAGCATAACAGCATTCCTAATCTGCATTGTTCACACAGCTGAGCGGGCCAGAATATAGAATACAGAATACAAGTTGTGGAACCGACTGGCTGCATGAATGGACGATGTACGCGAGCCCTGATGATGATGCTGCCTCCCCCATGCTTCACCACTGGAGGATGTTTTGATGTTCCAATTCAACTTTTGTTTCATCATTCGGAAAAGTGGCTACAGCACTAAACTAGGTCCATTTCTAGACAGTTTCTCTAACTGCAGACTAACTGATGTCTAAACGCACTGAGATATACCTCTCAAGTCTTCTGCAGATCTTCTGCTCTTGATTGTTGTCCTCAATGATCTACTCTCAGTGATACTTAGTCTGTAGGTTCACTTACTTTTTCCTCCAGAAGTGTGTAATTGGACTGAAACTGACCGTCTGCAGCTGCATCCTCAGCTGGTTGTTGGTGAATTTGAGCGACCTGGCGATGGCCTGCAGGTAGTATATGAGCATGCTGAAACACATCAGAAAAGTTCAGATGTCAGCAAAGACATCCGACATGACTACATGTATGTGTGTGTGTGTGTGTGTTTGTGTGTAGCCTCACAACAACAGTAGCAGCGCTGGCAGCACCACCACTGGACTGGTGATGTAACTCATTACCATACTGAACCACAGCGGGAAGTCACTTTCTACGGTCTCTGAGATGATATCGTAGATCTTCTCCTGTCCACTAAAAACAAGCAGGTTAGATGTTCTGTTAACCCTGATTTATGCTTCTCCATTGAATCGATGGTGGTGTGAAACTCGAGGTTGTGAGCTGCACTATGCAGAGTTCTGTGTCTTTGGATGCGCACCTCCAAAATGTTCTGAACATGTATCGACTCAATGCAGACCTCAAGAGCTGTGATTGTTCTGCTGTACTGCATCGTTTCTAGCACTTCACTTCTCTGCTTTATCCTTTTCTACAAAGTGGTTCTAGGGTTGACAGACCAGAACTTACATGACTTCTCTTCATTTATAATGCAACATTTGAGATAAACGTATCTACTGTGCTTAATCAGTCAGCTCAATCTCCATCAACGTCCTCCTTCATAGAAAATTAGAAAATCTTTAGATTTCCTATCTGGTTTGTTGATCGGTCATCATAGTGGGCAACTTTAACATTCATATGGATGTTGACAGTAATAGCCTTAAGTTAGCTTTGAATTCTCTTTTATAATCGATGAGCATTCCACAAAAATTAAACAAACAGACGTATTGTCTTAATCATACTCTCGATCTCGTCCTTGTCTACGGTGTAGAACCCGCTAATCTGTCAGTGTCACCTATAAACTCCCTCCTATCCAACCACTGTTTAATAACGTTTGAATTTAAAATTGTCAATGTTAAAGCAGCATTGGAGGCCATTGCTCTTCATCTTCATACAGAGGAACATAATGAAGCAGTTGAGGGCTGTGACCTCGGTTCTACCTCTGCAGACGTTGATTTCCTTGTCGGGAGCACTGCAGATGTGTTGCACTCAGCTTTAGATGCAGTTGCTCCTTTGAGAAGGAGGGTCTCTAACTGTAGGAGCTGAACTCCCTGCTATGATTCGCATATCTGCATGCTGAAACAAAAAGTGCGTAAATTGGGAAGAAAGTGGTTCTCTTGTAGGTCTGTAGATATTTATCGTGCATGGAAAGATAGTCTAATAGTATATAAAAAGCGCTTTGCAAAGCTAGAACAGCTTATTATTCATCGATGACAGAGGATAATAAAAATAACCCACGTTTTCTGTTCAGCACTGTAGCCAGGCTGACAAAGAGCCACAACTCTGTTGAGCCGTGCATCCCTGCAGCTCTCAGGAGTAAAGACTTTATGAGCTTCTTTAGCAAAACAATTGTCAGAATTAAAGAGGAAATCAGCCAGACCCTCCCGGCAGTGGCTGTGGGCATTTCTTCAGCTTCAGCGACTCCCAAAGGCCCTGACCTGACTCTAGACTGTTTGGTTCCTGTAGACCTCCCTGACCTGACTCTAGACTGTTTGGTTCCTGTAGACCTCCCTGACCTGACTCTAGACTGTTTGGTTCCTGTAGACCTCCCTGACCTGACTCTAGACTGTTTGGTTCCTGTAGACCTCCCTGACCTGACCTCAGTCGTCAATAGATCTAAATCATCCCAACTTGACCACTCAAAAATGTTTTCTCTCTTATTGGTAAGACAATACTGGACCAAATGAACTTGTCCCTAGTCTTAGGATATGTGCCACAGGTTTTAAAAGTTGCAGTAATTAAACCTTTACTTAAAAAACCCTCTCTTGATCTATTGATTGCTGTGATATTTGCAAGACCTGATGGTTCCTCATGTTCCTAATACAGTTCTCCATTCTCAGAGTGCAGGTTTACTCGTAGTTCCTAGAAGATCCAGATGTAGATCTGGAGGACGGGTCTTCTGCTATCAGGAACCATCACTATGGAACCAACTTCCAGTTTGGGTGAAGGAGGCTGACACCACCTCCACCTTTAAAACCAAACTTCAACGTTTGTGTTCAGTAAAACATCTAGTTGGTGTAAACTTTAGTGTGTCAGGACCAGTAGTCACAGCTGCAGCTGCAGGACCAGACTGGAGCAGCTGGTCTTCAACACAGCTTCATCTGGATCTGCTGCTGTAGACCTGCTGCAGGGGGACACCAACATGATCCACTGACCTGCAGTCCCACCCTCTGACCACCTCAGTGTCTGCTGTCTACACCTGTTTAGATAGTGGTCTCTGTAGTCCACCAACTAACCAGGTACCAGTCTGATGGACAGAAAACTCTCAGTTCTCCAGTTAACAGATAATTATACTGATGGATCTGGTCTTTGGTACCTTTGATGGTGTCTCTATGTCTCTCTTCTCTCTCTGCTTCCTGTTCTACCCGGCTGGTCTTCAGCAGGAGGGTCCCCCCTTATGATCAAGGTCCTGACAAAGGTTTCTCCATCTTAAAGGGGAGTTTTTACCTGCCGTTGTTTATGTAATAATTGCTCGGGGTCATGTTCTTGGTCTCTGGAAAGATCCTACAGTCAACTTGTGTTGCAATAGACACTAAATAAATTAAACTGAATTGAACTGAACTAAAGAAACAAAACCAGAAGGTAAACCACCACCCAACGAGTTTCACAGGGTTCAATGAAGGATTGTTCCACAGCTCGTTATTACTGCTGGTGCAGCAGTTTGCTTCGCAGCACTTCTATCTCAATGTAGAACTTCAAAAGCTAAACGATGGTGTTGAGCCGACAACTTTCCCTTTGTGTCGTGTTGATGGAGAAGCATAAACCAAGCTTTAGTTAACTCTATCTGTTTTTGGCAGGAGTCAGAGGTCAGTCCAGCTTGTGGTCTTACCTGAAGGGCCCACAGTGCTGGGAGGGTTTGTATCTGACAATGGCGAAGATGGTAGGCAGCATGCACAGGAAGAGCATGAAGAGCAGCATGGCCAAGTAGAAGTTGTTTGACCTAGAACAAAAGAGCAGAAATGGTATGGAGCACGTGGAGATCTGGGTTCACCTCCTATTTCCACACCTGTGCTGCTCGGACAGTAGCCTGCTCAGCTGTTCAGAAACCTTCTGTTGCGCTTCTTTTAGCTAAAAAATCTGAGACACACATTTGAACCCGGGTTTGGGAGGGGGGGGGGGGGGGGGGGGGGTTACTGTTTTTTTCTTGTCTGTGATGGTTCCTGGTAGTGGTGTTTTCAGTCTTTTTGTTTATTGTCTTTTTTGATACACGGAGCTGTGGATTCCTGCTTCACAGTGATTTTTATTAAAAAGGGACTTTTGTCAAAACTCCAGCTGCCTCATGCTCCTGCACTTGGGTCCTGTAACCACAACTAACAGCTCCTTTAGCTGATGTAGTGAGTGGGTGCAGTTCCTCTCCTGGCCACTAGGGTTTATTGTTCCTTGTTAGGTAAAATTTATATTTATAACAGATTTGTAGAACTCGACTGTGGGATTAGGACTCGAATTTGACTGCAAGTCTAATTTTAGGGACTTTTGCATTCTTATTCGTAAATTACTCAGTTTTAATGGTGTTGCCCGGTGAGGAAGATCATTACCACGGTGAGGCTGCTTTCCAATACTATGCCCAACATTTATGGACCAGCCTGCCGGAGAACCTGAAAGCTGCAGAGAATGTTAAATTTATATTAATAGAAGGTTCCAGACCTACTTTTTTAGTCTGGCTTTTAAACTAATTTTCCTCTTTGTTTTAATCTTATAGATTTTCTGTTTAGCCATGTGTTAACACATGTAACTGTTATTTATTGCTAATATCTAATTTATTTAATTATTTCTCTGTTTTAACTCAAGCGTTTCCTCAGTGGGAGTCCTCTGCATTAGGAGCGCTGTTGACTCCAGTTGATGAAGTTGATTTGATATCGTTTTTGGTCCAAAATGCCATTGGAGGGGATTAGAAAGGTGTAATGGCCTCTAGTAGTGCTGTTCGAAACCATGGCGCTTTCAGCCAGGGTTTGTTTAAACGGGATATTACCTGACCTGGAAAACCACACCACTGCGCTGATAAAGGGACAACAGAGACTCCACGTCCTGAGGGTCTTTAGGAGTGACGCTCTGGCAAAGGAGCTGCTGGTGTCTGGTCTCTGGAAACCACCTAGAGACAACTTTTAACAGATGCTACAAAATTGAATTGAATTGGAGCAACGGCTCAAGATCCTGTCGTCCCTGGGTTGTGGTGGGATCCATACATCCACCCCATAGAGATGGTGTTTGGCACTCCACCCCGCCTGGGGGTGGGAAGTGGCCCCCTACCATGCACCCTGGTCCCTGAGTGTAGCAGCTGCCTCCCAATGCAGATGTCTCCCTGTGCTGTGCTGGTTTTCCCTCACTGGTTCTTCTGTGTCCAGAAATGTTTTCCATGTTTTTATTTCTTTTTCATCTTTGATTGTTTTGTCACTGATAGGGATTAGTGTTAGTGGGGGTGGGATTGATTTAACACTTTGTGCTGCATTTTGTTGTACAAAAAGTGCTATATAAAGTTTGGTTTAATTTTATTAAGTCTTGATCCTTTGGCATAAGATGGTATGAACATTAGGTATGTTAGAGCGTTCTCACTGCGTCTGATTACATTGTTTCTCTTTCCAGTTAGTTCTGTTTTTGCTCAGAGGCGGATCAGCTGACCTGAAACATCCCTTAGTAAACCGCTATAGACCTAGACTGCTGGGAGACCTCTGATAGGGTTAAAACTTTAACACCCTCTTTGTTTAATCTCATTGTTATTTTACGCTCTGTATACTGCTTGTCTTATAAGATAATTGTACACGTCAGAGAATATATCTTGTACAAGTTGCTTATCTTCATGTCATCTGTGACCTCCTTATTTTCAATCAAAGCCTCAAGAGGCCACCAGAGGGGGGGTGCGGACAGAGACAAGAGCAGCTGAGATGAGGCTGAGTTCTCTGTCCGTCCTCCGTGATGATGAATGAAAAACTTATCGACTTTGTCTTTCTTCCTTATTGTGTGTTTAATAAATGTTAGGTCGTTTAAACCTGACAACCTCCCATGATGCACCTCTCCCCACTCTTATCTTTTGCTCCAACTTTGACACCATTGTTGTTGTTGTTGTTATTCCAAACCTGTGTTCCCTTCTTCCCAGCAGGTGTTCCTGATCTGTTGTTCTTGTTGTCTCCTCTTTCCTGTCCTCTCAACCTCCAACCGGTCCAGGTGGATGCTGGACTTTCCTGACTCTGGTTCTGTCGGAGGTTTCTTCCTGTTAATGGGGAGTTTTTCTTTCCATAGTCGCCTGGTGCTTGCTCAGGACGGGGGATTGGACCTAAGAAAGGTTTTGCTGCAATCTATTGGTTTCCTCAGTGAAGCAGTAATTATTATTGGATTTGTATTAATCAGACTACTTTGGAACATGTTGAACTGTATTGCTGAAGTGATTTGAGAAATTTTTCCTGTGATTTGGCACTATATAAATAAAGTTAAATGAATCTGAACTGAATAAGGAAACAACAAATCCAACAACTAAACGTCCATTTGGTTTGGTTGTTGATTAGTGAAGACATGCTGCTTCAATTGTTATTTGTTGTTTTTCTGGCATTTGGAGTACTTTTCTCCAGCTGGTCCCAGTCCTGGCAGAGCAGCACTGGGGACCAGCTAAAGGACCTCCGATGCAGCAGCCATATCCCACTTCCATTGTGATGGAGAGCACATCAAACATATGACAGACTGCATAATGGATTTTACAAGTTCTGTAACTACAATATCATCCCCAACAAGACTGTGCACTGTTACCCCAATAAACCGTGGGTGATCAAGGACATCAAAGTGACACGGAACAAGGAGAAGGCTGCATTCAGGAGTGGAGACGGAGAGGAGCTGAAGAGGGTGCAACTCGAAATGAGGGAGAAGATCGGGAAGGGGAAGAACATTTACAGGAGGAACCTGGAGAGCAGGTTATAGCAGAACAACATGTGGGAGGTTTAGAGTGGGATGAGAACCATTACAGGTCATGGTAAAAAGGTGGACCTGATGGAAGGAGACCTTCATGAGGCCAATGAGCTACAGCTGTTTTTCAACATGTTTGACAACATGGCCTGTGCCCCCAGATGGTTGTTCCTGAGCAGTGGAAAACCTCATGCCCAAGAAGAAGAACCTCAACGTGCTCACTGACTACAGACCTGTGGCCCTGACATGATTGGTGCACCACAAACTGCCACAGGAGGTCTTTCCTACCTGTGGAAATCCAACAGTAAAACTCCTCCCCCTTCTGCGGGAGGGATGCATAATGAACAGACTTGCTCAATTTATCTACAATATTATCAGACAATCAAAATCATCTTTTTTCATCTTAAAATTAAACACAGAAATGACACAAGTAATAATAAACAAGCTCAATAAAAAAAACCCTATTCGTACATTTATACTTGATAGATTTTTCATTAATTAGATCTGTGTTGACAGCAGCTTGTGGCTTAGTGGTCAGCACTGTTGCCTCACAGCAAGAAGGTTCCTGGTTTGATTCCCAGCCCTCCCACAGTCCAAAAACATGCATACTAAGTTAATTGATAATTCTAAATTTCCTGTAGGTGTGAACGTGCGTGTTTTGGTTGTCTGTCTTTCTATGTGGCCCTGTGATGTACTGGTGACCTGTCCAGGTGGACTCCTGCCTTTTGCCTACTATGCATCACGATCGGCTCCGACAGACCCCCGTGACCCGGAGACGGATTAAGCGGAAATAGATAATGGATGGACGGATCTGTGTTCATCCTTTTATGATCATAATACATTAATTTATAACTGGGGATTAATAAAATATTCCAAATTTAAATTGAATTATATTTGATTTTTTATTAATCTGATGTTTGTATTTATTACTACATTTTAATCAAGACAGTCCTGTAGACCAGGACTAACAAAGTCCTCCAGACCAGGACTAACAGAACTCTCCAGACCAGGACTAACAGATCTCTCCAGACCAGGACTAACAGAGCCCTCCACACCGGGACTCAAAGAGCTCTCCAGACCAGGACTAACAGATCTCTCTAAACCAGGACTAACAGAGCCCTCCACACCGGGACTCAAAAAGCTCTCCAGACCAGGACTAACAAAGTCCTCCAGACCAGGACTAACAGATCTCTCCAGACCAGGACTAACAGAGCCCTCCTAGCTTGGATAAAAAGAATAATTGCCATCACCAGAGTCCTGTAGAACAGGAATAATAAAGCACTTCAGACCAGGACTTATGGAGTCCTCCTGACCAGGAATAACAGAGCTCTGAACATTAGGATTAACAGTCTTCCAGATCAGGAGTTTTCTTGGTGCTTCTGGGTTTGCACCTGTGTATAACTTGTTTCCTATTTTATTTACTTCTTTGACTTTCCTTGGTCAGGCTTCCCTGATTGCTTGCACCTGTAATCTGTCAATCCTGTCTATATATTTTCTCTCTCTTCCTGTCTGCTGGTCCGTCTGTTTTCCATCCTGTATTTTTCTTGCCTACCCAGTCATCTTTTAATAAACATTTTAATGAAGAACTTTATTTGCGACTCCTGCTGCCTGAAAATGTCCTATATTTGGGTGCTCTCCTGACAATGCTTAACAGTAATCACTTTAAAATGTGATGACTATATTCCTTTATGTCTAAATTCACAACTCAGAAGTTAATACAGCTTAAAGAAGCTATAAATAATGATTGCTAATCATTGGCCATGCCAGGTGCCAATAAAATAAACTTCTGGTAAAGCACTAAATATAACTAAAATGTAACTTGCCTGATGAGGTTCATAAAAATTCCCCAATCCAGTTATAATGGACGTGAAATCAAACTACAGGGACCAAAACCAGACCCTGGTGGTTGGTAGAGGAAATGCAATCGAGGATTCATACCCTAGTTGTTGGTGGAGGAGCTGCAGGTCTGGATCAAGACCCTAGTGGTGCGTAGAGGAGACGCAATTGTGGATCCGAAGACTTGTGGTCACCAGAGTATCCACAAATCTGGATCTGGATCCTAGTGGTTGGTAGATGAGCCACAGGTCTGGATCCTGCCCGAGGTGGTTAATAGAGGAAGCCCATGTCTGGATCTGGACTCTAGTGTCAGTAGATACACTGCAGGTTGGGATTCAGACACTAGTGGTCAATAATGGAGCTGCATGCTCAGTAGAGGAACTGCAGGTCCTGGTTCCAGCCTCGCTAGACCTGGTTTCAGCTTCACTGGACCAGGTTTAAGCCTCGCTAGACCTGGTTTTAAGTGGTGTGCTTAAGCCAGCTTTCAAGCCTAGTCTTTTTTTTCCTGCTTTTGGTTTAATAAGGGTTTGGCAGAGTCAGGTCTAACTATTATACAAGGGGCTTAAAAAGCACTTCACAGAGATCTTCAGGTGACATCACAGAAGATGGGTGGAGTTCTTACTATGTGACTAAAGGGTAACTTAGCGTGTAAATACATTATCTGTGTTCACCCAAATGATCTTTAACAAACACAATATGCAGAACAGGAAATAATAATCAGTCTGGTGACGGTATCAACCCCTGACCTGCATGTGTGGATGGCATAGCCATCTTTGTTCTTAAGCGAATGTGTCTTACCTGGATGCTCTGAAGACCTGCTGATGGGGCACGTTACAAGTAAGGACAGCCCAGCTCCTCAGGTACATCAGACCAATCAGCTTCAGCACGTTGAAGGCAGGAAGACAAGGAGAGAAAAATGCTCCCATCCTGATCCCAACACACATACACAAGTTAAACTCACATTAAGAACTTCATTGGTCTTCATCATGCTCATGCCTGTTAGGTGACATTTGAAATGAGCTGAATGTAGATTTTAGAGAAGGCAACTGCAGAGGTGGACCACAGAGATGACGGAGGTTCTGGACCATCATGGGGGTCATAAAAGAGGTCATCATAGAGGTCATCTAGGACAACATCATGCAAGATATCATGGAGGTCATAATAAAGAGCATCGGGTAGGCATTTTGGAGGTCATCATGGAGACCATTGTTTTGGCCATCATGGAGACCATCTTTGAGGTCAGCATGGAAACCATAGTTAAGGGCATCATTTGAGACCATCTTTGAGGTCATCATGCAGACAATGTCAGAGCTCATATTGAGACAGCAGATGGTGTCCTGGGGTATCCCCTCCTAGATCTGGACCAGGACACCACTGAGCTCCTGGACAGTCTGAGGTCCAACCTGGTTGTGTCAGACGGACTGAAACACAACATCCCAGAGATGTCCTGTTGGAACAAGGTCAGGACATTATGGGGGTCAGTCAATGACATCAATTCCTCCAGGAAGTGCCTGCAGACTCTCATCACATGAGGATAGACATTGTCATGCACCAGGAGGAACCCTGGAGCCAATGCACCATCATAGGTCCAAGGACTTCATCCTGATACCTGATGACAGTCACGGTGTGGTTGTTTAGCCTGTATATTATTAGGGAATATTGTATCCTGTTTAACATGACCGCAAGTGAGCTGTGTTTAGTTTAGATAGAAAAAGTCATTATGGCAGTTTTTCCAGTCATTTACAGCTGTGTGTTTGTGTGTTGAATCAGGTTTTGTGGGATCAAAATTGGCTTGAATGTTCTTTGGTAGCAGCAGAGCTTCTTGCCTCCAATTTAGGTCTGTTTCCAAAGTTCTTTATACTCACCAGATCATTCCCTGGTTGTAGATCAAATGCAGGACATTCTCTGCTATTTTAAATTCTCCATATTCAGGCTGAGAAAAGACATAAAACATGTTTTAAATTTATTAGGATAGTCTCTGTGTCATCAAGGTAAAAGATAATGTGGAAATAAGAAAAACTGCAGTTCCTCTACTAACCACTAGGGTCTGGATCTAGACCTGAGTCAGTCTCTAACAAGCGCCAATCATCTAACTTCCGCAAGTCTCATGTGGAACTAAGTTTCGTTGCAGTTCCTTGACTGACCGCTAGAGGCTCCAAAAAAGAGTTAATCTCCATTAGCGTGCATGTTAAAATGTCCAACTTTAGAGCAGAAATAAACATATTTACATTCTGGTCCAAAAACCGTTTCTGTTTCAATCTTTTGATTTGACATCCATGACAACTCTGAGGGGCATGAATGTTTTTGGACAATGCCAGGAGAGCGTATGAAAAGCATTGCATTTTTTCTGATATCATTGATAGACAGGCAGCTCAGCCAGTTATCACTTCCTCATCCGTAATCATCCCACTACCGCGCTTAGCGAAGCAACCAGCTGTTTGTATCCAGCATCGGCTAAATGCGACGGTAATTTTTTTTTTCAACATTGTTGAATCAAAGATTCCCTGATATGCACAAATGCCAGCATACAGATGAAATCTGCATACTTCTGCATACACCCCCTTTTTATACAACCCATAAGTTAAGGCAAGTCTGTTTCCCGCCCTTTTAACAGCAGTTTGTAATGTATTTCCTTCAGACTAGAACATTCTGGCTACACCCTGTTTATTACAGCGCACCAGAAGGCCTACTTTACAACCAGCTTGGTGCGTCTTCCCCAGAGTCCTGCCCCCCCCTGCTGTGAGAGGTATTGCTTATTGCCTTTGTCTCTGCTCGGGGGAGGTGCCAATGAGTGACTAGTCTTCTTGCTCACAGGTATTGCTTAACTCCACTTCCTCTGGTCAATATGTTTTTTATCAGCAACAGATGTCCCTGCCCATCTCTGTGGATGAGAACTCAGCCCTCGAACAACACCACTTTACTACTCGCACAACAACACTCCCATAGTCAAACGAAATACGTAATAAAACAATGAACATAATAATCTAATATTTCTCTTCAGTATGTTACTCAATGCTGAAATGTAATATAAATGAAGATTATGATTTTACTTCAACCTCGAATCAACAAACGGTGTATCCCGCTGGAAACGTTTGATGGTAGCTCTGCAGATATGTCAGCGGGGTTGGTTGAAGGAGCTGGGACCAGAGCCAACTGACTTATATGTGGCGGTTGTGTTCCCATTGGCTTTCTGAAAAACCGACTTCAAAACACATTCAGAAACCAGTGGGTGAAGTGGCCGAATGCTTCATCCATTGCTTTATACAGTTTATGATCTCTACTTACCGCCATGTTAAAACATGACACTCTACACAAGAAATGATCTTTTAATTGCTGACTGGCACACTCAATGGCAAACCGACACTTTCGCTTGTTAGCAACGTTTTCACTTCTCTGCAAATTCTGGTTCCAGCTCTACTAGTCTTGGTTTCATTCCTACTAGTCCCAGTTCCAGCTCTACTAGTCCTGGTTTCAGTTCTACTAGTCCTGGTTTCAGTTCTAATAGTTTTGTTTCAATTTGAACTAGTGCTGGTTCCACTTCTGCTAGTCCTGGATTCAGCTCTACTAGTCCTGGCTTCAGTTTGACTAGTCCTGGTTTTAGTTCTGCTAGTACTTTTAATGATCCTAGGAGCTATGTTTTTGGGAGCATTACATCCCCTGTAGGGTCTCCCATGGCAAACAGATCCTAGGTGATAGACTAGAGTGAGAGCGGTTCAACAGCCAACCATGAACAGAACAATAACAAGGACCATTACGTTGGCCGAATTGGCGTCATTAGGGCCCCACCCTGGAGCCAGGCCTTGGGCTGGAGTGCCTGGCATCTGGGTCTTTGCCCATGGGACCTGGCAGGGCTCAGCCCAAACCGGCGACGTGGTCCTGCCTTCCAGTAGGCTCACCACCCACAGGAAGGTTCATGAGGGGCCAGTGCAATGTGCTTTGGGTAACCGCCGTGGCGAGGTCCCTCCACGACCCAATCCCAGGACCAAAACTACAGCAATAGGAAAATTGGAACATCAACTTGCTGGGGGGGAGATGCCAGAACTTGTGCGGGAGGTTGAGAGGTACCGGCTAGAGATAGTCGGTGTAGGAGTTTGGTGAGGCCATGGAGGAGGAGAATCAGTTGGCCTTGAAGAGACTCTGGCAGCCTCAGAAACGGGGAGCAGTACTCCGCCAACACTGTTTACATGTAGGCGGGGAGCTGATGACTGCGACTGGGAACATTGTTGTATGGTGGAGGGAATCCTTTGAGGATCTTCTCAATCTACTTGGCAAGGCACCGGGGGTGTATGACATTCACCCTGAGTACCTCACTGCTGTATGTTGTTGGGCTGAGTTGGGGGACAGTACTGCTGGAGTGGCAAACTGGGGTGGTGGTCCTTTTTTAAAAAAAAGGGGACCAGAGAGTGTGTTACAACTATAGGGGGGATCACACTTCTCAGCCTCCCTGGGAAAGTCTACGCCAGGGTAATGGAGAGGAGAATTCGGTCAGTACTCAAACCTCAGATTCAGGAGGAGCAATGCAGTTTTCACCTGGACGTGGAACACTGGATCAGCTCTATACCCTCCACAGGGTGCTAGAGGGTTTATGAGTATGCCCAACAGCCGAAACCGTTTCTAATTTGTTCTAATTCTACTTCGCATTGATAGGTTAAGTAGGTTTCATTACTTGGTGTCATGAACATTTGAAGATGATCTTGGTGAAGGTCACAAGCTGAGACGCGTTGGTCAAACATTCTATTTCTGTTTACTACAAGTGCTGCAGGAGTGTGGACTTCTTTGGACTATGTTCTCTCTGTGTACTGTGGAACTAGCAGTAGTAGCAGCACCTTACAGATTTCCCACAGAAACCTTGTTGTGTTAACCCCAGTTTAGGCCATGAACATCCACCCTTCCCACTGGTTTTAGCAGCAGAAACAAAAAAGGGACTTCTCAAACATTTATGAATGACTTACAAATTTACTCTCTAAATCCCAGCAGCAGCAGTCGCTGAGGTACCGAACCACCAGACCCCTGATGAAGTCAATGAGCAGGATGCTGGCCACTGTGAAGATCATGTCGATGATGGAAAGCTTCAGCATCTCCTGGAAGGACGCAACCATGAATACATCACACAGATGTGCAAACAAACACTTTCAGTAATTACTTTTGTAATTCAGCTGTCAAATGCAACTTAAAATCTTGAAGTTTTGTCCTGCAAAGATCTCAACGATGAATGAGTACATGGAGGCACAAACAGCTGAGGCTAAATGATGCTCTCATCATGCCCAGTGAGTGGTGGCAGTATTATGATATGGGGTTGCTTCAGGTGGTCAGGCCAAGGTTCAGTAACATCCTGAGGTCTACCTGAATACACTGAAGAAGCAAGATGGTAGTGTCAGGAATCGCTGGACTCATTTTGTGAAAGACTGGTTCAGGGAGTACGAGACAATTTTCACCCATGGATTGGTGAGCACAGACCTTTTAATTTAATCATCAGTACTACTGAAATATTTTGAAATAAGAGTCTGCAGCTGGCATTCCATACCATGACCCAGTACATCAGCACACTTTCTAACATGGACTTGTACAAATTCATCAGCACTTTGACCTTCAGGTGATTTATTTTCCGTAGCAACCTGATGAACTTAAGTCACTGAGCCTCTTTATTATGTGTGCCATAATAAAGATGTGGCATCTCAGGGAACTTGAAGGACATGAATATCCACATCTCTGTTGACCTGTAGTGCAGAAGTATCTCCCCTTTGCTTTCTGAAGTCGATCACCATCTCTCTGGGCCCAACACTCATTGTGTGCAGATGAGCAATCTGGAAGTTCTTAATGCAAAGTGGGTTGGAAAGTCCAGGTCCATCAGCTTTTTCACTAACCAGGATGGTTTTAAATGTCAAACTGGAGTCAATAAAAGTCATCCTGATGTAGTTCCAAGGTATTCCAAAGTGGCTCAGGGGAAGGTGGAGGTCAGAGGTGATTACATCTTCTGTTGGCCTGATTGAAGTTTGACAGTAAGCAGGACTTAAGGTGGAGGAGGAAGGCCACTTAGTGCGTCTCAGGACTATGAAGGTCAGTGCCACGGCTCTATCTGGGTTTACATCCACACCCATGAAGATGTTAAAAGAGGAGGCTTCAAAAATTAAGGAAATCAGTGTTTGGTAGATTATTTGTTGTAACGATGCTTCTTAAATAAATCTGATACTGTTGGAAACCCTGTTTACTTCCCTTTAAAAAGGTGACACATTTGTAAGGAGCATGCTCTGGTCTTCACTGTCTTTAGTCTTCCTCTTTGCCGGCTGCCTGGAAGCTCCATCATCCACATCCTTCTACCAATATTGTCCGTCCTCTGTACCTGTCCAAAACATCATAATCTGGCCTCTAACTTTGTCTCCGGAACAGCCAACCAGCCGCATGTTCAGATCCAGACCCGAGTGGTCTGTAGAGGAGCTGTATGTCCAGATCGAGACCCTGGTGGTCGATTGAGAAGCCGCATGTCCAGATCCAGACCTTAGTGGTTGGTAGAGGAGCCGCAGGTCCAGATCCAGACCCGAGTGGTCTGAAGAGGAGCTGCATGTCCAGATCCAGACCCTGGTGGTCTGTAGAGAAGCTGGATGTCCAGATCCAGACCCTGGTGGTCTGTAGAGGAGCTGCATGTCCAGATCCAGAACCTGGTGGTCTGTAGAGGAGCTGCATGTCCAGATCCAGACCCTGGTGGTCTGAAGAGGAGCTTCAGGTCCAGATCCAGACCCTAGTGTTCAGTAGAGGAGCCGCATATCCAGATCCGGACCCTGGTGGTTAGTAGAGGAGCTTCAGGTCAGGATCCAGACCCTAGTGGTCTAAAGAGGAGCTGAATGTCCAGATCCAGACCCTAGTGGTCTGAAGAGAAGCGGCATGTCCAGATCCAGACCCTAGTGGTCTGTAGAGGATCTGCATCTCCAGATCCAGACCCTAGTGGTTGATTGAGAAACTGCAGGTCCAGATCAAGACTCTAGTGGTTAGTACAGGATCTGCATGTCCAGATCCAGACCCTAGTGGTCTGTAGAGGAGCTGCATCTCCAGATCCAGATCCTGGTGGTCTGAAGAGGACCTGTATGTCCAGATCCAGACAGTAGTGGTCTGAAGAGGAGCTGCATGTCCAGATCCAGACCCTAGTGTTCGGTAGAGGAGCCGCATAACCAGACCCAGACCCTAGTGGTCTGTAGAGGAGCTGCAGGTCCGGATCCAGACCCTAGTGGTCTGTAGAGTAGCTGCATGTCCAGATCCAGACCCTAGTGGTCTAAAGAGGAGCTGTATGTCCAGATCCAGACCCTAGTGGTCTGAAGAGGAGCTGCATGGCCAGATCCAGACCCTAGTGGTCTGAAGAGGAGCTGCATATCCAGATCCAGACCCTAGTGGTCTGAAGAGGAGCTGCATATCCAGATCTGGACCCTAGTGGTCTGAAGAGGAGCCGCATGTCCAGATCCGTGTCATTGTCTTTTGGACCATCCAGCATTTTAGGAACAATGTGTTGAAAATTACAGATAAAGTAAATGTAGATTATGTGTATTTTGCTCTCATAATGGCTTACTGTCAGTAAAACTCCAGACCACACAGCTGCCACACCAAAATGGTTGGAAACCATTCCATCCATCCATCCATCCATCCATCCATCCATCCATCCATCCATCCATCCATCCATCCATCCATCCATTATCTATACCCACTTAATCCATCTCCGGGTCACGGGGATCTGTCGAAGCCTATCCCGACACATAGTAGGCAAAAGGCAGGGGTACACCTGGACAGGTCGCCAGTCCATCGCAGGGCCACATACAAAGACAGACAAACATGCACGCTCACATTCACACCTAGGGAGAATTTAGTGTGATCAGTCAACATACCCTGCATGTTTTTGGACTGCAGGAGGAAGCCAGAGTACCCGAAGGGAACCCACGTAAGCACGGGCAGAACATGCAAACTCAACACAGAAAGACCCACCGGGCCGGGAACCAAACCAGGAACCTTCTTGCTGTGAGGCAACAGTGCTAACCACTAAGCCACCGTGCTGCCCTGGAAACCATTCATTAAAAGATTTTCCACACAAAAACAACACAGTAATTAGGAGGAAAAAAACCTGTCCAACGTAGGTCTCCCAGCACTGGTCCTGCTGAGAGCGGGTGTTCTTCTCAAACAGAGCAGTCTGGTTGTAGAAGGTCCTGGAGCTCCTCCAACTGGTGAAGCTCACCATGGTGATGGTTGCTACAGTGGTGTTGTGATGCTCTGAGATCTCTGACATCAGTGTTGAAGGGCTGTCTTCTTCGGGCTGAGAGATGGTGGCCAGGAAGGAGCCGGAGTCCGTCCAGTTACCTGGACTCACCTGAAGCTGAAAAAAAAAACCCAGAGTAAAATTAAAACTGCTGTGGGAGACCAATCACTCATGGAAATATGACAGAAAACGAGTTGTTGACCACCATTAGAAACACAGAGGAAAGCTCAAATACTCACAGCAGAGCTCATACTGTTGACTTTGTCAAGGAGGGCGATGATCAGGCTGTAGAGGTTTCCCAGGTACAGAACCAGTACTCTGTGAACACACCATCACATTGACTGTATTCAGCTAACTGACACAGAGCTGCGATGTCAAACACAGGTTTCTGAAGAGCACTTTTGCAGATCGTTGATAGGAACTGACGCTGCTGAACCCGCTTAATCTAAAAATGGTCAAGTAGGCAGAATGAGTGGGTCTGAAAGACAACTGGAAGACCCCAACTTCAGTTCAGGTACTACAAGTTAAATATTTTAGTTTAGTTTGAAAAGTTCTGTTATGTATAAAGTCCTAAACATCCAAACTCCTGGTTTTCTCCAAGACCTGATGGTTCCTCATGTTCCTAACAGAGTTCTCCGTTCTCAGGGTGCAGGTTTACTCGTAGTTCCTAGAAGATCCAAATGTAGATCTGGAGGACGGGTCTTCTATCAGGAACCATCACTATGGAACCAACTTCCAGTTTGGGTGAAGGAGGCTGACACCACCTCCACCTTTAAAACCAAACTTCAAACGTTTGTGTTCAGTAAAACATCTAGTTGGTGTAAACTTTAGTGTGTCAGGACCAGTAGTCACAGCTGCAGCTGCAGGACCAGACTGGAGCAGCTGGTCTTCAACACAGCTTCATCTAGATCTGCTGCTGGAGACCTACATCAACTGAACTCCTCCTCTGGATTTTCAGACGTCCTGCCAACAGGTTTGTTCCAAAAGGTCTCAAAGATTTTGGAGTCAGACCTGCTACAGATCCTGAACTGGTCCTTAATGTCAAGTGTGTTTCCAGAACCACTAAAAACAGCTGTAATTGAACCTCTGCTGAAACAGGACAAGCTGACCAGACACAAATGGACACTACAGACGATCTCAAATCTCCATTTTTAAACAAGATAATTGAAAAAGCAGTTTTTCATCATCTGAAGACTCTTCATCCCACCGACACTCTGTCTTCTGTCATCTAGAGACTCTTCATCCCCACCGTCAACCTCACTCTGTCTTCTGGGAGATTTCTCTACTCTATTACTGGATAACAGCTCCAATAGGTTCCTTTCTATTGCCCTAATCATCCTCATGAACTTGAAAACCAAAATTTTAATTTGACCGAATCTGGAGTAAATTTACTACATCTTTGAATTCATGATACTTGTGTCACCCCACAATTGAACTGTAATAATAAATTGGATTTTGACACAAAAAAGTAGTTATACAATAATAATAGAAGAAGCAATAATAATAATACTAAACCTGTACAAACTTTCAACTCTACTCCTGTTGTCCTTGACCACAATTAGCATATTTTTCTTCAGCCTGATAATCCACTGATCTACATCCATGAGCTGGGGTCTGGCAACCTGGGGTAGTGCTGGGGCAGGCATTGGATCTCCGCTGCTGTCTCGGTGCCCCTGGTGGGCCGCTATCCCAAACAGACCTCCCCGGTGACCTTCTCTGGGGCTGCCCTGGTAACTGATCTGCGGTTGGTGGTGTGTGCGCTTCTCCACTCAGGGCCCTGGGAACCTTGCTGCGGGGGCTTCCTGGTGGTAGGGGCATGTGCTGGTGATCTGGCTCCTGTGGCTGCCCCGGTCTTGCTATGTGGGATGGGCCCTCTAACGCAGGGTACTTGTGGTTCTGTCTAACCCACCCCGTGCATTGTTGCATTGGTTGCAGGCGCAATGGGGTTGGGGTGACCTCATAACAGATAGATAGATAGATAGATAGATAGATAGATAGATAGATTAGATAGATAGATGATAGATAGATAGATAGATAGATAGATAGATAGATAATAGATAGCTAGATAGATAGATAGATAGATAGATAGATAGATAGATAGATAGATAGATAGATAGATAGATAGATAGATAGATAGATAGATAGATAGATAGATAGATAGATAGATAGATAGATAGATAGATAGATAGATAGATAGATAGATAGATAGATAGATAGATAGATAGATAGATAGACAGACAGACAGATGTCATGTCCACCATTGGTGATCTTAGTCTTCTTTGGCAGAATTTTAAATTCTTTTTTGCTTTCTTCTATGGATTAATAAAATATGGCTACTAAACTGTTCAAGAGGGCTGGTGAAGGAGACATACACACACACACACACACACACAACCCTCTGTTGCAAGATTAAAATGCATATCTGTTTGGCTTTTGGGTTTTTCCAGTTTTGGGATTTGTATCAGTGAGCTCTTCCTGATGTTCTAGCATGCCCATGTGGAACAGCAGCTGAGCTGTGGGTGTTTGAGCAAGGACTTATCTGAAGAATGATGATGAATGTGGATGATTGAATTTTTGTGGATTCTTCACAGCCAACAGAATGAATGGTCAGATTGACAGAAGATGAGGTTTTTTATTCCTTGTTATTCAATTCAATTTTAATGCATGTATATATTGTCTCATGCTTTATTATGATTGAACATATCTTGAATGATCTCTGTATTGCCATTCATCAGGGAGGTGATGGAGCATTGGTGAGTACCTGGCCAGCTGGAATCGCAGTGATGTTCTTGGATGGTACATCTCCAGCTGAGCCACCAGCTCAAAGGCAGATGGGGCAAATCATGGTGATGAGAGAGAACGACCACGCTCACCTGCAAGACCGAACATGTACTCAACCAACAACTGTGATCATCGGCATCCAAGCAGAGTTAGATAGTTTGTTCATATGCGTCACAGAGATTCGTTGGTTCGTTCGTTGGTTCGTTCGTTGGTTCGTTCGTTGGTTCGTTTTCATTTGTTTGTTTATTCATTCACTTGTTCATTTATTCTTTCATTCATTCATGTATTCATTCATATATTGGTTAATTCATTCATTTGTTGAATCATTCATTTGATCATAAATTCTTTCATTTGTTCATTCTTTTATTCCCTCATTTAATCAGTCGTTCATTCATTTACTCATTCATTTGGTAAATATCATCTTCCAGTAAAACATTTGTTGATGGGATATTGATAGTTGGTATGTTGGTAATTTTGCATTGTCATACTTGCATTTGAACTAATCAATTAATAACTAATTAATTGACCACCAGAGTACACTGACAGTACCACTCCCTGCATTTTTTTCAGGAGACACCACTGAGTTGTTATTGACTCATAATTTTGATGAACTTGACTTTGAGTATTCACACTTGTAAATACTGACATCTTTGTTGTTGTGAAGATGTCCTTTTGAAGAAGGTGGTCTGACTGTCAACATCTGATTTAATTCCTTTTGGATCTTTTTCGGATACAGGCCAAATACCAACTCTGGGCATAGTGATAAAATTGATTATTCATGCAATCCCCACACAGAAAGACCCGGGAACCGAACAAGGAACCTTCTTGCTGTGAGGCAACAGTGCTGACCACTAATCCACTGTGCTGCTCCATAATCCAATATCCTCTCAACATATTTTTATGAGCAGGCTTAGTGGATGAGGTATCCCAAATTACACGGGATGAACAGCCCAGAGTGCCTCATTTTACTTTCAGTTTCAGTTGTAATAACAGAAAATATCTGAAAATAGGTAAGTTTGATCCCAAATCCCTGAGGGCTGGAATTCAACTCCCTGGTTTTAAGATATGAGCCACAACAGAAATCCTCATTAGAGTGCCACTTAGAAGCCTGTCAATACAATTTTAACAGCTGAACGGAGCCCTGAATCTATGTACAAGGTCCTGGTGGCATGAAACGTCCACTTTCTCTACATCAGAACAAATATTATAGTCTGGTTGGGTAGGATCACTATGTTTTTGCAGATTGACGTAGAGGCTAAAGAAAGGGTGACAGAAGCACTGAAATGGTTCAAATGATGAACAATGGCAGTTGGATGGAGATGTCCAGTCTTCTTCTGGGTCAACATCAGGTCTCCAGTTTCATGTATTACTCTCTGTCAGATAATCTAATCAAGGTAATGATGTTCGCTCTGATGCTCTACCTCGTTTTTCTCCCACAGCGTCAGCTCTGGCTTCTCCTGCTCCAGTTTCTGGGAACGGTCCACCACAAAGTAGATGATGTAGATGCTGCCAGCCAAGGACAGCAGCACCAGGATGTTGGCGAGGATCCGCAGACTGATCAGGACTGCCCTGAGGAGACACCAAAGAGCCCACAACAGTCACTGAAAAAACATGAAATAACACATAACTGTAATCATAAATAATTATTTCCTTCGTAAATGCAGAGTTATATGCTGGCAAGCTGAACTTCTAATGTCATTTCTAAGGTCAGGTAAAATGTGAAGAAAATAGTTAAATAGTTAAATGTAGCTCAAACATTTGAAATGATGAACAAATTGAGGTGTTGAAGACAGGAGGAGGCACTAAAAATCATATTTGTTATAGGCAAGAAGATGAGCTCAAAAATAGATAAACTAAAAAGGAGAATAAGACCTTAAGACAGGAAGATAGGTGGAAGAAAAGATAAATTAACCTCAAGGCAGGAAGATCAGTTGAAAATAAGAAGATGAGCTTAAGAGAAGACAAGCTAAAGAGACGAAAATCAGCTAACGAGAGGAACTCTGTTTTGGAGAGAAGGATGAGTTGGAAAATTTAGCCAAAACTCTAGCAGAATGATCAAATTTATCAGGTGGCTGAAAGCCATGAAAGTGTGTGAACTGACTTTAGATAGACAATAGAATTGTTGAAATGTATGAAAACGGTGAAAAACCTTTTCAATTGCTAAAGAACTTGAATTTCATCCAAATAAAAATTAAGACTAAGAAGTGGAAGAGGAAGGAGAAGAGGAATTATAATCGAGCTAAGCAGAAGGAAGAAGAGGCAGGGATGGTAGTTCTGGTTCTGTCTGACGTAGTTCTGGTCGTTTTGGGTGGCTCTGGTTCACTCTGGGGTGGTTCTGTTTCTTTTCAGGTTGGTGCAGGGAGGTTCTGCCTGAAGTAGTATTAGTTTTGTTCAGGATGGTTCTGGTTCTGTTTGGGGTGGTTCTGGGTCTGTCTGAGGTCATTCTGGTTTTGTTTGGGGTGGTTCTAGTTCTCTCTATGTGGGTCTTGATGTGTTCAGGGTGGTTTTGGTTGTGTTTTGGGGCTGTTCTGCTAAAGGTCAAGGTGGTTCTTGTTCTGTTCTGGGGGGTTCTGGTTCTCTCTGAGGTGGTTCTAGTTGTGATTTGGGTGGTTCTGCTTGTGTTTGGGGTGGTTCTGGTTCTTTCTAAGGTAGTTCAGGTTTTGTTTAAGGTGGTTCTGGTTGTGTTTGCAGTAGTTCTTGTTCTCTTTGAAGTTGGTATTGTTGTGTTCGGCGTGGTTCTGGTTTTGCTTCAGCTGGCTCTGGTTGTGTTTTGAGGCTGTTCTGCTAAAGGTCAAGGTGGTTCTGGTTCTCTCTGAGGTGGTTCTAGTTGTTATTGGGTCGATTCTGATTGTGTCTAAGGTTGTTCTGGTTTCATCTTGGGGGGGGTTCTGCTGGTTGTGTCTTGGGTTGTTCAGTTTGTCTTGGGTGGTTCTGGTATTTTCGTGGTGGTTCTGTCTGTGGTGGTTCTGGTTCTGTCTGGGGCAGTTCTGGTGCATTTGGGTCATTTTGGTTCTGTCTTAGGTTGTTCTGGTTCTGTTCGGGCAGGTTGTAGTTGTGTTGAGGTTGTTCTGGTTCTGTCTGGGCTGGTCCTGGTTGTGTTTAGGGTACTAGTGGTTTTGTTTGGGATAGTTTTGGTTGCGTTCAAGGTGGGTCTGGTTGTGTTCAGGGTGTTTGTGGTCCTTTCTGGGGTTGTTCTGCTTTTGTCTAGGGTCGTTCTGGTTGTGGTTGGAGTGGTTTTGTTTCTTTTTTAGGTGGTCTGGTTGTGTTCAGGGTGGTTCTGGTTCTGTCTGCCATGGTTCTGGTTCTGATCGGGGTGGCTCTTGTTTGTTGGGGGTCATCCTGCATCTGTCTAGGGTGGTACTGAGTCTGTTCCAGGTGGTTCTGGTTTTTGTTCTTGGTGGTTCTGGTTTTTGTTCTTGGTGGTTTTAGTTCTGTCTGGGGTTGGTTCTAGTTGTCACCCCTCATTGAAATATTGAGCTCTCAAAGACAAAGTTTTTCTTGTCTCAAGGCTCCACAATTGAAATCCATTATAAATGCTGAAATTATAATAAAACATAAAAGATATTACCCTTCACATTTTAAAAAGCTGAAAAAACTGGGGAGAGTTTGAAGTTTGAGTAGTTTAAAGTTGGAATGGTGTCTCCCGCCGAACAACTACTGAAGTAATAAGATCTGTAAGAGTTGGAAGGTTCTCAAGAATTTGAAGATTTTCAAATTAAATCCCAATGGGCCTTGGAAATTCTGGAATATCTTAAAAAGTTTAAATATTTGAAAGACCAAAAGTCATGGCAGCAACAACCTGAACGAGCTGAACATTTTGATATCTGAATGGTCGCAACAGCTCATAAAAAATAGATCAGGACTCATAGGAGGACACTTCAGAAGAGCCCAGTGTTTGGTTCTGAGTCGTTCCTGGCTGGTTTCAGTTGTGTGTTTTGGGTCATTATCCTGTTGGAGGACCCATGGCCTGCAACTGAGATGAAGCTTTCTGACACTGGGCAGCACATTTGTCTCCAGAGGGTCTTGGTGGTCTTGAGATTTCATTGAACCTGCACAGATTTAAGACAACCTGAACCAGACACTGTCCAAATGGCTCCCAGAAACCCGATGTTTCTCCAACAACGGAGTCCTCCTCGGTTGTCCACTTTGGTTTCAGCAGTGATGGATGGTGTGATCTGATACTGATGGACCTTAATCTTGAAGTTCATCTTGAATCTCTTTGGGGTTGTTCTGGACTCTTTAGTTTCCATTTGTAATATCGTCTCTTGAGTTTGTCTTCTGTTGTCCTCCTGTGTCCATGTCCAGGGAGGTTGTCTTCAGTCCTGTAGAGCGTAAATTTCTGAATGAAACTTCCAACTTCAGACCCAGGAACATCCAGCTGCTTGGAGATAGTGTTCAACATGCTGGTCCAGAAGGTTCTTCCAGATCTCCTCAGACAACTGTCTTCTTTACTTTCTCTGGTCCATGTTCAGCGTGGTGAACACCACGATACCAAACATTTAACCCTTTAAACAGTCAGACTGAATACATCTGAGATGTTAAACGTGTCACCATCGAGACATTCATTTATGACCTTTCTAGAAGCACCAACTAATCTGTCCACACCAGTTTTTATAGTTGGTTTAATAACAATTTAAAGACAATATCTGAGCCTTTTCTAGTGCTGTTGATTGTAATCAGTTAACACCTCAGCTATCTGCTGCAGGGTTAGGATACTGCTACATCAACACTAGAGAGACACTAGAGCTGGATGAGGGAATTTGGAAACATGAATGACTGTCGGCCTTCACAACCCATCACAATAAAGGGTTTCCATAGGCTGGCCTGGACCCAAATAAAGACCACCAACCCAGAAGATGCCGTCCTCCTAGCTCTTCAAACTGTTCTGGCACAGCTGGAGGAGCATGTATGAGAGGATGCCCTCAGAATGAGTGCACATAAGACCAGAAAGCTATAGCAGAAGAAAACACTGATGACAAACACTTACAAGCTGGTGTCCTTCTTCTTCTGCTGCTCTTCAACGATGGCTTCCTGTGCAGAACAAAAAACATCCATAACTGGGTTTTTGTACCAAAACTCTGCGTTAGAGACAATCTTGCTCAGAATCAGAGAGCCTCTGCATGAGCTTCTGACCCTAATGTTGTTGACGATAGCAGCTCCTTTGCTTTCTGCCGCTTCTGGGTTTCCGATCAGGTAATCCCAGGCACAGAAAACTCTCCAGCAGAACGTGAAGTTCTCATCTGAGGCGCTGGCCATGCTCAGTCGGGAGTTCTTGGCCATTCTGCACAAAATGCAGTCAAATTAAAATCCATTATCACCATCATCAAGCCATGTTTCCATAGTGCAGTAGGGTGTGGTTTAGGTTGGTGTGTTACATGTGCTTTGGTGTTTACAGTGACTGAAGTTGGAAAGAGTACCAAAATAACTGAATCAAAGCTGCTGAAACTTTGATTAATGAAGGAACCAGCAGCTCAGAGGTGGAGCTGCCGGTGGTTGCCGACAGCAGCGGCCAAGCGGCGCCAGAGTAACCTCTGGATCCTGCTGCAAGTGTTTCAGATCTGCAGCCTCAGATCATCTGAGCTTCTCAAAGCTGAGGTTCCTTAGTCCATATTGCTCCCAACTCTCAGGTGGGATAGTCAGCTGTTACAGCTGCTGCCACGGCAGCCAACTAGAGCCTGTTCACTTGTTGGTCCAGCTGGCAGCCTTAGTCTGTAGACCAGAGGTTTCCAAAGTCCTCGAGGCCTGGTGTCCTGCATGCTTTAGAAGCATCAACACACCTGTTTCTAATGAATGGTCGTCATCAGCATGTCATCAAGGTCTGCACAAGTCTGTTAATGACACAGTCGCCTCTCTCAGGGCGTATTGAAGTTGGGAACATCTCATACCTGCAGGACACCGGGCCTTGAGGACCGACTTTGGACACTCCTGCTGTAGACCACGTTAGTACACCTAACAAAGATTTAAAATGATTTAAAAGTGTTTTTGAGATGAACTGAACAACAAAACGTACTCTCCGTTAATAAGAATGACTGAGCTCTGTTGGCTCTTTACTCAGAGCTCAGAGCAGCACTGAGCGGTCAGCGCCTAACGTGATGACAGCTGCTCATCGATAAGAAAGCAGTAAAGGAACCACAGGTCTGGAACCGGACCCACGAGGTCAGTAGAAGACCTGCAGGTCTGGATCTGGACCCTAGTGGTGAGTAGAGGAACCACAGGCCTGTATCCAGACCATAGCGGTCAGTAGAGGGACCACAGGTCTGGATCCAGACTGTACTGGTTAGTAAAAAACCTGCAGGTCTGAATCCAGACCCTAGCGGTCAGTAAAAAACTTGCAGGTCTTTTTAGTTCTTAGATCGAATCAGATTATTAAAAAAGATTTAATTCCTTGGCTGCTGAGATGTTCAGCTGATGGTGGTCCGGTGGTCTAGAGACTAGACTAGACTGCTGTGGTCTTGGTAAAAGTAGCTGGTCCTTGTTTCAGATGTCTTTGATTCATGGATGGTTGGATTTGATCCGAATAAATTTAATATAAATATTACTTTAATATAATGTCACTTTAATATAATGTTACTTTAATATAATGTTACTTAGCATCCCAGGTCAGCAGTGAGTACAGTGGGCGTGTCCTAATGTAATGCCAGATTTTTTTTTTATGTACTTTTGCACAAACCATGCTTTGGAAGGAGTCAGTTTGTCCAAGATAGTGTCCACTATAGCTCAGAGAAACATCCAGATGTTACAGTGTGATGATGTCACAGCTGTTTTTGTTCATTTATGAGGTTCAGCTGAGATCACGCTGCTATGTAGCTGGTGTAGCTACAGACATGTCCATGAACACCCAGGCCAGGTCCTATCGTTCCAAAACCATACCAACCCAAGAAGAGCCGTGCTGCTTTGTGGAAACATAAACAACATTGTTATTCAGCATTACAACAGAAGTCATAAAGAGCAGGAAGATTACTTCCGCAGCAGAATGATGAAGCTGTAGGCGAAGACAGCCATCCCAACAAGGAAGTAGGCCAGAGGCAGCCTGTACCCTGCACTGCCAATCTTCCTCACCCGACCATAGTAGCCATAAAACAAGACGGAGTACTGCAGGTAGCCCTGCGGAGAGTCAGAGGCAGCATGTGGAGTCATGAACAGGTGCATTACAAGGACATCAGCTACAGACTGAAGAAATACTGTCCACAAGAGGAATGTCTTTCCCAGCTCAGCACATTACTGCATCCATAACCTTGTTTAAGTCTGTGCTGCAGGTCAAGGAGACAGCACACTCATCTTTAAATAACAGCCCATTGTGGCTCCATGTAATGTGTTATTGATCAAACAGTAACAAGAACAAGAGGCTTACCCCAAGAGACCAGATGGTGTCCAAGTCTTGAGCTGAGGCCAGGTGCTCCTTGGGGATGGTTTTACTTCTGGTTGTTCCAAATGGAGCTCCAGCCAGCAGCTAATGACGGGAACACAGATCAGTGCAGAAAACAAATATTGACCCAACACCCAGGAAAAGAAAAAAAGAAGTAAAACAATAACTCCCATTATTCAGCAGCTTGTAGATCCACCTGCATCAGCAGGAATTCTCAGGAGATGTTTCCTTCATCATCCTTCATGGAAAGGGTCTGGGTTGGTCTGGAAGGGTTCTGTGTTGGTCTGAAAGGGTCTGGGTTGGTGTGGAATGGTTCTGGGTTGGTGTGGAATGGTTCTGGGTTGGTGTGGATGGGTTCTGGGTTAGTGTGGAAGGGTTCTGGGTTAGTGTGGAAGGGTTCTGGGTTGGGCTAGAAGGGTTCTGGGGTGGGCTGGAAGGGTTCTGGGTTGGTGTGGAAGGGTTCTGGGTTAGTGTGGAAGGGTTCTGGGGTGGGCTGGAAGGTTTTAGGTTGGTGTGAAAGGGTTCTGGGTTGGTATGGGCACCAGAATGTCCAATGGACTGTCACTATATCATCAGCTTCTGCTTCCTCCAGTCCAGAGACCTTCACAGTTTGATTACCGGACCACAAAAGAGCTCAACTCCCACCTGCCAGCAGGATGATTGTAGGTGGAGTTCCATCCCAGGTCTGATCTTTCTGCCCATGTTCTAGTTTTTGATTAATTAGGGTTAGACAGAGTCAGTTTCTATTAATTTGTGTCGTATGATGAAAATTACTCTCACAAAACTTACAGATGACATTTCAGGAGGTTTTTATCTAGATCTCAGTGCCAGAGGACATTGTTCCAGACGTCTGCTTGTTTGTTCAGGTGCAGTTTGGTGAACCTCAGTTGTGTTTGCACGGTCTTTTTAGTCAGAAGAGGTTTTTCCATGGACTCTTCTGAACAAACTGTTCTGGTTCAGTCTTCTTCTGATCTTGCTGTCATAGACTTTATTATCTAACACAACCCAGTGAGGCCTGTAGACACTGAGATGAAACCTGAGGTAAACCTACAGGACGTTTTGCTACTCTAAGACCATTAGTGGCGTCTTTCCCTCCTGGCATTGTGTTTACACACACTTGAATGCTGGTATCATCTGTTTTAACACCTGTACACATCTGTACACCTGGGTATCAACTGGATATTAAGAGCAACTACAATCACAGGACTCCAATTCCCTGGTTTCCTAATGTTTCATGTTTTAAATGTGAGTGGAATTGTTTGAAATGCTGCATAATGAGCCCCAAAGGCAGCGCAGCACAGTGAACAATATATAATGAATAGATAAAATTAGAGATTTCGTTCTACTTATTGGCACAGGTCTGCTCTTGAGGAAACAATCCCATTAAAAAAATAAGGGTTTGTGTGAGCTGAAAGAGAGGCGAAGTATAAATGAGGTGCAGCGACCCCACAAATAATTCAGAGTGCTGTACAAACACAGACATAAAATTTGACAGGACATGCAGGATGTTTGATGGCTGATGATCGGACCCGCTGAGCAAAGAGGAGATAAAGACGAGATGTGAGACGAGAGACAAAGGAATTTCACTTCCATCCAACCATGGAGCCAATAAAAATGAGGAGGGGTGAGATTAGTCTGCAGGAACAGCACCATGAATGATGGCCGGGAACGTGCTGGTGCGAGCACACCAACGACCTCGTGTCTGAAGATGCTTGCTCCTGTTTGGACAGGATTTGTATACTTGTTACAAAAAAAACATCAACAAAGTACTTAAGAGTGAAATATGCAATATGCAAATCTGAGCGGCTGCAGGGCAGAAGGCCAAAGCTCAAGGCTTCGGCTGAAACCTCCAGCCACTTAAAATCTGAAAAAAAGGGTGTAGATCCAGACATGGAGTTTCTCTACTGAATAGTCAGGTCTTGATCTTGACCTGCAGTTCCTCACCTACCTACTAGGGTCTGGATCCAGACCTGCAGTTCTTCTACTGACCACCAGGGTCTGGTTCCAGACCTTCAGTTCTTCTACTGACCATTAGGGTCTGGATCCAGACATGCAGGTCTTCTACTGATCACCAGGGTCTGGTTCCAGACCTGCAGTTCATGAAAACCATTGGGTTGAACAAGGAGCCGGGACTTATTCCAAGCATGTGGATTATTTGTGTAGCTGGCAGGAATTAATTTGATTGGTTGTTTTTTATGTGTCCAGTGACCCTGTATGGGACCAAGCGGGTTTTGAAAATGGATGTATGTTTTTGGTATGATAAAGAAACATCAACAGCACCACCCCACATGCCTTGCTGCAAAACACTGTTGTGTATCGGGCGTGACCCTGGTAGTGGGGTTCCCACTTGTGGATGACATCACAGCAGGTGTGTCCAGTTTTTCTGTCAGTCTGTGGTTCAAACATGACTGGCACATAATGTGTTATTGCTGTTACTGGTTTCATTCCTAAACCAGTCAGTGCAGTGTATCATCTGTCCGGTGTTTCCTGAGTCCATCTTGAGGTTTCTTCCAGGTTTGAACTGTTCAAAACACCCACCTAAGGATGCATCCAGGAGACTCCTGACCAGATGAATCTCCTCAACTGGTTCCTCTGCATGTGAGGGAGCATTGACTCTACTCTGAGTCTCTCCTGACTGAACCTCTAGAGAGAGTCCCCCGCCCTGCAGAGGAAACTAACCTCAGCTGCTTATATCCTCCATCTGGTTCTTTTAGTCACTACCCACAGTTCCATAGGAGAGTCTGACCATGAAGACATAACTCACTCTATCTGTGTAAGGACTAAAAACAACTGGTAAAAAGACCTGTGATTGTGAAGCATACATGAACAGGCGTAGATAAGAGTCAGTGTTGGGCACTTGCTGACCTCTGGGAGAACAACGAAGGCTCCAGTCATGATGGTGAGGACGATGTTGATCCCAAATAGCCAGCGCAGGAAGATGAAGTAGGATGCCACGCCCGACCCAAAGTGACCTCAACAACAGAGAGACACAACAGATGGAGATGGAGTGCAGACATCTCAAACACGGCCCTCTGTAACTCCACAGATTTACCATCAACCGCGCCCCTAGCCATGTGGTTACAAATCTGGTGCCTTTGAGCAACTGTCCAAATCAGATAATGGACACTGGTTTGCTCATTTTTCTCTCAAATGGCTCTTAGTATAATTACGCGAGTATGTTGCACTGCGTCTTCCAAAGACAATCATTATGATTATCAGTGCCACCAACTTTTACAGATTTTTGTTTTCTAGTTTTTTTGTTTACTGATGACACAAAATGTTGTGTTATTACCTTTTTATTTCCTTTTATGCCTCATCCTGAGTTGATTTTGTTGCTCTATTGTTAAAAAGTGACAGCTAACCCTCCCCCGTTGAAGGCTGCTAGCCAGGACTAACCAGAGGACATCAGCTGGACTGTCTCTAAATCATCTTCTACGTCTGGCAGCAGGTGGATCTTCTAGACCAGAAACCTTTATCTCAGATCAGTTCAGGACCCTTCCATGTCGACTAATTGGACCACTAACCAACAACATTCAATAGGAGAGTTGCCAGACTTGAAACGAGGACCAGCAGAAGAGGACTGCTGGGTATGGTGGACCCACCACTGGGGGGACTATACTGTTAGGGTTACTTAACCTTAACATAGGCTACTGTGACCGTGAGTCATGGTGAAGCTTTGTTAGTCCTCGATCTAGCAGCACTCGTTCTGAATGTGGTCGCAATGTCAGAAACAAGGATGTTTGGACAGATTTTATGACCGCAGTAAGAAGAAACAGAGACAAAACAGAGAGGTGATGCCAAAGGGGGCATGTCCACATCCAGATGACTCACTTTCAATTTTCTTGATCCTCACTTCCCAGGGAATGAAGAGAACGATGACATTGTAGAGCAGCCGGGACAGCTTCTTCAGCAGCTGCACAGTGGGAGAACCGAGAACCACACACAAATCTTCATCACTACCAATGCAGCAGGTCCATGTGGGCCCATCTGGGTTCAAACTGGCCTACCTGAGTCCAGAGTGGGCTTGAGCTTCAAACAGGCATATAGCATGGCTCTGTTATGGTTTCACTATTACTGGCACAAAACGGAGTCTAAAGCCTCGTTTCAACTGAGCACTTCAGTCCGGGCCAGTACGGTTACAAAGGGCTAGAATGGTCCAGCCACTTCAGGTGAACGCTCCTACTGCAAGTTGGACCCCCACTGGGCATGCAGGGTTTAGACCAAATGCCTAGCGTGGCATCATACTCATGTAACGACAACAATTCTGGGCAACTATTTTAGGCAGTGACGTTTTTTCTGTCCGTCAATCCACCATTGTATGGATTGTATCGTGTGATGCCAGTAGCTCCGCCCTAACCATACCACACCATTTTCTATCAACCTACAACTGAAGGGGGCCCAGAAATGGTGCATTTTGGTTGTATAGGAAATTGTTACAATAAAAACACAAAAAATACCTACCTGACTGTACCGACCCAGACTGAACCGTTTTGTGGAAATGGTAAACTGAAAGGGTTACGGTTAGACATTTGATCAGAAATACGCTTCATAAAGCATCATCCAACATCCAGGTAGATCCCAGCCAAGGTCTGGCACCATAGAACCTAAACTCAAACCCATGTGGGACCTGATTTCAGCTCATGTAGGGCCAACATATAAATGCTGCCTGAATGAAGGAATAAATCCATCATGGAGAAGTTTAAAACACAGGTTCTGGCTAAAAGTGACCAGCAATCATCCTCCAGAGTCTGATGATCAGAATGACTCGAGAGGTTTCACATCTTATGATTTGACATTAAAATCAGAGATAAGATCTTAATGAAGTCAGCTGGGCCATTGAGACTGGTTTTTAATTAACTCAGAGCTAAAACGCTGTAAATTACTGATCATCCAACTGCTCACTAAAAGTCAATTTATTCAAATGGAGCGAAGCAGCCGGAACATTTTAATTAAGCTGAGCTGTAACGACCGGCAATAAATCCAGTCGTTCCACCGTGTTGGTGCAGCGCAGCCGTTTCCCTCCGTCTGTCCATTGCCGCGGTTAAGGGACGCGTGCATGGGAGCTGATATTTCTGTGTTCTCAGTTCCCAGTGTAGCACCCTCACCACTCTATCCATTCTTTATCATTCTGGCTCTGATTGTGAAGCTGCTGCAGTGCAGTGAAAAAGCTCCCGTCAGCATATCATGGCTACAGTAAACCCGTACAAGCACAAATACAGTTACATATGCAAAGGTTTGGGCCTCCTCTTATAATGCTGTCATTTGTATGTTATCTAGTGGATAAGAGTATTCCACAAATACAATCAGACAAACAACAGTATATAACGATAGAGCTGCACACAGGCTGGAAACTGGTATAAGGTCTTTTACCAACTATTTGGAGTTCAGCCTTCTACAGCGAGAAGGATTATTTCAAAGTGACTCAGGACACTTTTCAACCCAGGCAGGAAAGAATATTTTTGTCAGTTTAAAAGAAAAACCAGAATATTTGCTTCTGAACTGGAGTCAGTGTTTAGAGTTTGAAACAGCAAACCTGTGGCGGTGTAAATGAGGCCCCGGTGCCTGGTGTGTACCTACATCAGCTCCTGCGGTCTGGTAGCCTCTGGTTCTAGTCAGACGGCCCTCGTACCTCAGGACAATCTCTCTAGCCTGCCTTTAAAAAAAAAAAAGACACGTGGAAAGTCACTGCAACTGCATTTACTCCTAAAACTCCCGGTCATGGTGTTCTGTTGCCCCTGTGAGGGATTTGCTGTCTTTGATCGTCATAATTAGATATTTTCATCTATGGCTCAAATTTCCGTTTGTGTACATTTGTGTGGGATGTAAAGACCGTTCCAGCTTGATCTAATGTAACTTTAATTGTTTTACTGTGGCTTTTAGTTTTGTAGTCCTATTTCCTTTCTGCAAGGTTTGGTGTTCTTGGTGGTCGGACTGTCCTGCAGCGGCTCTCAGCCAGCTGACTGTCTGAGCTGAGTAGCAGCTGGTTGTTGGTACTGAGGTTCATTCAGACTCATTTCATAATAAATGTTTGTTTTAATAATTACTAAAACCCGAGGAAGCAACTAGTAATTCAAATATGATCTGGTACGATGCAGATGCACCTTTTATGCAAATCAAGACCAAAGTCAGACTCCAGTGATGATCACTACCACAAACAATGTGTACTGCAGTAACATTCACAAGTGAGCCAACAAGAGTCAGTTTGACACAAGAACACAATACACTCACCTCACCATCACAAAACATCCACCAGTGATAAAAGGGTGTAAAATGAGTACATCTGAGGCACTAATTCACTACAGAACAGCTCACCTGAGCACCATTATACATGTGTATTAAAGACAATCAGATTCTGCCTCACAGCAGCCAAACATCACCAGAGCAAAGACTCAGTGGGTGGTCTCCAAAGACCTCCAAGCTCATGCAACACAAAGCCATAAAAGTCCAAGGACAGTGTCTTATACATATTCTACACCCACCATTCAATTCACATATGAGTCCCTGGTTTTAATTCTCTGTCAGGCTTCATCAATACACAAAAACTCCGTTATACATCAAGTTCAACTTGTTCCTGGACAAGCCCCCAGAGATTTATGGATTTAGAATTAAAAATGAACACCAAGAGTCTTACAGAAACCTCCAGCCAACAGCTTCATGCTAAACAGCAGCAAGAATGGCAAGTTACCTCTAAGACTCACCAGGAACATTGCATCAACACTCCACCCATGCACTGACTCTAGATGCATCAGGAACTCATCTGGAACCAGGTAGCAGAGTAACACCAGGAACACATCTGGAACCAGGTAGCAGAGTAACACAAGTGACTCATCTGGAACCAGGTAGCAGAGTAACACCAGGGACTCATCTGGAACCAGGTAGCAGAGTAACACCAGGGACTCATCTGGAACCAGGTAGCAGACAAACACCAGTGACTCATCTGGAACCAGGTAGCAGAGTAACACCAGGAACCCATCTGGAACCAGGTAGCAGAGTAACATCCAGAACTCATCTGGAACCAGGTAGAAGAGTAACACCAGGAACTCATCTGGAACCAGGTAGCAGAGTAACACCAGGAACACATCTGGAACCAGGTAGCAGAGTAACACCAGTGACTCATCTGGAACCAGGTAGCAGAGTAACACCAGGAACCCATCTGGAACCAGGTACTGGAGTAACACCAGGAACTCATCTGGAACCAGATAGCAGAGTAACATCCAGAACTCATCTGGAACCAGGTAGAAGAGTAACACCAGGAACTCATCTGGAACCAGGTAGAAGAGTAACACCAGGAACTCATCTGGAACCAGGTAGAAGAGTAACACCAGGAACTCATCTGGAACCAGGTAGCAGAGTAACACCAGAAACTCATCTGGAACCAGGTAGCAGACAAACACTAGGGACTCATCTGGAACCAGGTAGCAGAGTAACACCAGGAACTCATTTGGAACCAGGTAGCAGAGTAACACCAGGAACTCATCTGGAACCAGGTAGCAGAGTAACATCCAGAACTCATCTGGAACCAGGTAGCAGAGTAACATCCAGAACTCATCTGGAACCAGGTAGCAGAGTAACACCAGGAACTCATCTGGAACCAGGTAGAAGAGTAACACCAGGAACTCATCTGGAACCAGGTAGCAGAGTAACACCAGAAACTCATCTGGAACCAGGTAGCAGACAAACACTAGGGACTCATCTGGAACCAGGTAGCAGAGTAACACCAGGAACTCATTTGGAACCAGGTAGCAGAGTAACACCAGGAACTCATCTGGAACCAGGTAGCAGAGTAACACCAGGAACTCATCTGGAACCAGGTAGCAGAGTAACACCAGGAACTCATCTGGAACCAGGTAGCAGAGTAACACCAGGAACTCATGTGGAACCAGGTAGCAGAGTAACATCCAGAACTCATCTGGAACCAGGTAGAAGAGTAACACCAGGAACCCATCTGGAACCAGGTACCAGAGTAACACCAGAAACTCATCTGGAACCAGGTAGCAGACAAACACTAGGGACTCATCTGGAACCAGGTAGCAGAGTAACACCAGGAACTCATTTGGAACCAGGTAGCAGACTAACACCAGGAACTCATCTGGAACCAGGTAGCAGACTAACACCAGGAACTCATCTGGAACCAGGTAGCAGACTAACACCAGGAACTCATCTGGAACCAGGTAGCAGAGTAACATCCGGAACTCATCTGGAACCAGGTAGAAGAGTAACACCAGGAACACATCTGGAACCAGGTAGCAGAGTAACACCAGGGACTCATCTGGAACCAGGTAGCAGAGTAACACCAGGGACTCATCTGAACCAGGTAGCAGAGTAACACCAGGGACTCTTTTGGAACCAGGTAGCAGAGTAACACCAGGGACTCATCTGGAACCAGGTAGCAGACAAACACCAGGGACTCATCTGATACCAGGTAGCAGAGTAACACCAGGGACTCATCTAGAACCAGGTAGCAGAGTAACACCAGGGACTCATCTGGAACCAGGTAGCAGACAAACACCAGGGACTCATCTGGAACCAGGTTGTAGAGTAACACCAGGGACTCATCTGGAACCAGGTAGCAGAGTAACACCAGGAACACATCTGGAACCAGGTAGCAGACAAACACCAGGAACTCATCTGGAACCAGGTAGCAGAGTAACACCAGGAACTCATCTGGAACCAGGTAGCAGACAAACACCAGGAACTCATCTGGAACCAGGTAGCAGAGTAACACCAGGAACCCATCTGGAACCAGGTAGCAGAGTAACACCAGGGACTCATCTGGAACCAGGTAGCAGAGTAACATCCGGAACTCATCTGGAACCAGGTAGCAGAGTAACATCCGGAACTTATCTGGAACCAGGTAGCAGAGTAACATCAGGAACTCATCTGGAACCAGGTAGCAGAGTAACACCAGGGACTCATCTGGAACCAGGTAGCAGAGAAACACCAGGAACCCATCTGGAACCAGGTAGCAGAGTAACACCAGGGACTCATCTGGAACCAGGTAGCAGAGTAACACCAGGAATTCATCTGGAACCACGTAGCAGAGTAACACCAGGAACTCATCTGGAACCAGGTAGCAGAGTAACACCAGGGACTCATCTGGAACCAGGTAGCAGAGTAACACCAGGGACTCATCTGGAACCTGGTAGAAGACTAACACCAGGGACTCATCTGGAACCAGGTAGTAGAGTAACACCAGGAACTCATCTGGAACCAGGTAGCAGACTAACACCAGGAACTCATCTGGAACCAGGTAGCAGACTAACACCAGGAACTCATCTGGAACCAGGTAGCAGACTAACACCAGGAACTCATCTGGAACCAGGTAGCAGAGTAACACCAGGGACTCATCTGGAACCAGGTAGCAGAGTAACACCAGGAACTCATCTGGAACCAGGTAGCAGAGTAACACCAGGGACTCATCTGGAACCAGGTAGCAGAGTAACACCATTTAAACTGTGTGTGTGAAACCATCATGTCTGCTACATGTCATTGTCTTAAAAAAGTCACAACGTGTACATGAGATGCAATACACTTGTGACCAATAGAGGTGCCAATCAGGGAGCTACGCAAAACTGGTTAAACCTAGCCCTGGATATCTTTGAGATAATTCCAATAAAACATCTTACACTTGTTCTAATGTTGCCATTTTACCATGTCACTCCGAAGGCTTTTTTATTCCTACATTTGCTTTAGTGTCTTTAAGCGCTCAGTGTATATGAAAATATGTTCCAAGAACAACATAAAAACATTATATTTGTAAATTTCAAATTAATATTTTACTTATTTTATATAATTCTAGATCCATAAGTGTATATTTTTGACAAACACATTCATTTAACTATATTTTGAAGTCAAAATAACATTTCAACATTTCCTCTTGCTATTTATATTCTGTCCCCTACATACGAATAAGTACGTTTTAGTCATCAACCATAGTCCTCAAGATCTACTGTCCTGCATGTTTTAGATGTTCCCCTGCGTCATCACACCTGACTCTAATCAATGGTCCTGAGCTTGTCATCAAGGTCTGCACAACTCTGTTAGTGACACAGCTGCTTGTGTCATGGTGTGATGAAGCAGGGAAACATCTAAAAACTGAGGACATTAGATCTTGAGGACTAAGGTGATGACCACTGCACTAGAGTCCTGGATCTAGACTTGCAGTTCCTCTACTGACCAGTCGGGACTGGATGTATCAGTGAGCTAATCTCAATTGACCTCCATGTTAAGATGTCCACCTTTGCACCTTTTTATAAACATACTTACAGTCTGGTAAAACAACAGTTTTGGTCTCCATATTTTGAATTCACATCCATGACAACTTCACAACTTCTGTAGGTGATCGTGGATGAGCTGTAGAGCTAGTGGTTTAAGCTGAAGCAGTTGGAAGCTTGACCTGAGGACTCCGTTAGTCCTGGTCTGTGTTGGTCCTGGTCTGTGTTGGTCCTCGACAGGAGGACTCTGTTAGTCCTGGTCTGTGTTAGTCCTGGTCTGTGTTAGTCCTAGTCAGGAGGACTCTGTTAGTCCTGGTCTGTGTTGGTCCTGGTCAGGAGGACTCTTGAGGACTCAGGTCCAAACATATTACACAGAAGTGTTAATACAGTTTTCCACAACAGGATCTTAGAAAGGGTGTTCTAAGTTAACAGATGATCTATAGACTTTTTCAAGGACATTTTCTCTATCAGATCTGCCTGTGACAGAAGTGGAGGACCTGAATCGTGAAGTGTGAATCCAAGTGTAAATAATTGACATGAATCCTCTTACAGAGGGTTTCTGAGGAGATGGAGAGTCTGGACGGTGAGATGTGCTGAGTATGTGCCTTGTGTAACAGGTTTTATGTGCCCCACTTTGTTATCGCTGCAGAGGGTTTATTACCGCCATCGGGGATGGTTGCAAGCCTGCATTTTTTTACACGTGGGCTGATTGTCTGCACCCTCAGCCTGGTTTATATCACAGGGCAGGGATTTCAAACCACCATCAGATCAGGGTTTTATTAGCCTATTTAATTACTTTGAATGTTGATGGTAATCCCAGGGGAACAAATTTACTTTCCCTCAAATGCAGTCCTAAAAATGTACAACCATCTGTTTTTAGAGTAAGTGTCTTGCAACTTACTGGTTACCCAGGTCCAAACAGTTGAACCCATCTGTTAAACCTGTTCTTTGTTGGGTTTGGGTTTGGGTTGGTGGGGGGGGGGTGAACATAATCAGTTCATAGCGAGTTAAAATCATGCAGGTAATCCTATGTACCCCCTTCCTTCAAGATTAATAGGCTACATGTGTTTCTAATCATCAGTGGACTCAGTTGTGATCGTAGAGTTCGGGAGTTGTTTTGCTCATGATTCTGGTTCTTTTGTAGCAACAACACCTAAACACCATCCCTGGGGGACTTCTTGTTGTCCAGCCAGCAGAAACACACAGAAACCACAGTGGGTTCTGTGGTGGGTTTGATGCATTAAACAGCAGATTAAAATAAATAAATTAAAACAAGACACACAGAGAACTGTGAACCCTACAGGAGGTTTTGACATCAGTGTGGGTGTCCCATTTGGGTTGTGGAGGATCATGTTTAGATTCCAAGAGATCACGTGTGGGTTCCAGAGTATCTTATTTGGGTTGGGTTTCAAAAAAAAAACTTCCCAGACGGGAATGATCTAGCACTCTAGCAGTCACTGTAAAAAGCCGAAACAGATTGGACCCAAATTATTACAGGTCCTATATTCAGGTTGTCCTGGCTTTCAAAGACGTCCAAAGAATCGAAGCTTTAACATGCCCACTTTTTAGGTCATCTGTCTTTTTAAGACAGTTAATTAGTCCATAAATAAAAGTTGTACATGACATACCGGGAGCTTCCTGAAACATTTCCTGTTTCCACCAGTGTGAATGAGCAGAATCACCCACCCCCTACAACAGCTTCAGTTTTTAAAACATACCATAGAAACATAAAATATAAGATCCAGAACCTAGTGGTCAGTAGAGGAACTGCAAGTCTGGACCCAGATTCTAGTGGTCATTAGAGGAACTGCAAGTCTGGACCCAGATTCTAGTGGTCAGTGGAGAAACCACAGTTCTGGATCCAGACCCTAGTGGTCACTGGAGGAATTGCAGGTCTGGATCCAGATCTTGTTTGAGACCCAAGCATTCGGCTGGGATGCAACTATGAAAAATGTTGTCACGCAAAACTAATTTTTTAATCATGATTAGTTAACTCTGTAAAGTATTGTAAAAGTCTTGGATACTAGCTGATTTCACATAAAAACTTCAAAAATGTTTGAAAGTGTTATGTGTGTAATGATTATTTTTGTCCATGTTTTTATTTGATTTGATTTGTGAGCTTGAGTCGAATCAGTTAACAGTGGATTTATCTTTTTAACCTATTTCTTGTTTAGTTTCATGTCCAGCTATGAGCCAAAACAGAAATCTCTCTTAGAGCGCCACCCAGAGGCAGACTGAGGTCCTTTCAGTGGTCAGACTCCACTCATGAACCGTGTCTAGTTTTAGCTGCCACAGACTTCTCTAGAAACTGAAATCAGAATCCCTACAAGAACAATGTGCTTTGCTGCTTGGACCTGTAATAAATCTTAATCAGTGCAGGAAGTAGTGAGTTTGCGTTAATTGCACTGATTTTCATCAACAAAAGGTCTTTTTAAAAAGTACTTTGTACATGTTTAATTCATGCAACATTTAGTTTAAGAGAAGAACTCGGGTACTTGAGGACTTTGAGCTTGCGTCTCATTGGCCAGGGTCGGGTCCTGATGTTGGCGATAATCTCCTTCTGGTACTGGATGTTCTGAAACATTTCCTCGGGGTCATTGCTGTCCACCCGCTCCTCATCTTTGCCTTCGTCTTCTGAAGAGCTGTGGGACAAGACATCCAAATGAAAACGCAAACACCCTGGAAGATTCAGTAAATGTCTGAGAAGAAACAAAGGATAAGAAAGAGGGAGACAAAAAAGAGCTTTGACGAAGCTCTGATGGAGGTCAGACTGATAATATAGAGGCAGCTCACCCATCCTGGTGGTCCTGGTAGGCTGAATAAATCCTCCGGGAGGTTTTGCGGATGCTCTTGTGCCTCTTGGCTGTAGAAAAGGACTTGCTACTTCCAACAAGAGGCTCGGACACCGTGGTCATGCTGGCAGCCCACAGTGAGCGTGTTTTCTAAGGTATGAGTGTGAAGGTGTGTGTATGAAGACTACCTGCTGCTCGCCGGGACTTTCCTGGAGCGTCTGAGCTCATACCTGCTGCTCTGGAGCAGAAACTGAGAAGACTAGCTCATCCATCCAATCACAGCCTGCACTGAAGGCTTAAAGGGACAGCACCATGCCCCACCACAACACACACACTTCAGATCTTCTAATCTTGTGTTATTGAATGAAAGAATGATCGTCATAAATAAAAATCACGAGGTCACAACTGAATACACCCTCACAGCTTCTACTGGCTTCAAGCTCTTCCAAACAAGCACACAGCTACATGAGGACAGAAGACACGCAGATCATTCACATCATCTTTAAAGTGCTGGACAACACCCACGTGCAGCGTTCCTAACGAACAACGGAAACATCAGCTCTCATCCAGGAGTCATCATCTGCTTTTCAAGCTTCAGTTTGACAAGTGAGGAAGATAATTTGCAACTAAGTGACCACAAGGGCTGGATCCAAACGTAGAATTAATGGTTGCATCTGTTTGTTGATTAATGGCTGATGTAATCAATCACTTTTCTTACTCAGCATTAAGTCCTAATTGGTTTGAGTCCTTTTTTATTTTAAACTCAACTCAACTTTATTTGTAGAGCACTTTAACACACCAGCTGAAACAAACGGCTGAACACAACAGAAATTTTAAAAACAACTAAAACTATAAAACAAGCTAGAACACAAAATACAATAAAAGTACAAAACAAGAAATAAAAGCAGTAAAAACAGAAGTCTCATTTTGGGACAAAGCATAAAAACAGGTTTTCAAACAGGATTTTAAAAATGGACATTGATGGGGCTTTTCAGATGTGCAGCAGGGTTCCAAAGCTTTGAGAAATGGACTGCAATGGCTCTGTCCCCTCTGAGCTTCTGCCTAGACCTTGGTATCTCCAGAAGGAGCTGATCAGCCTATCGGAGGCACCGGGCTGGTGAATGGGGACAGAGACCAGCTCAGAGAGGTACAGTGGGGCGAAACCATTCAATGATTTAAAAATAAATAAAAGAATCTTAAGATGAACAACAAAAACATACCAGCAGCAAGTAGAAAGATGCTAAAAATCAGCATAATGTGGTTTCTATTACGTGCTCCAACCAGGAGATGGGCAGTCACATTCTGGACAAGTTGGAGACATGAGAGCAAACATTGGCAGAGTCCAAGACAAACTGAGTTACAGTAAAGATAATATGTCTGGTTGTGTTGTCAATTTTACTGCAAGACTAAAGCGTCCAGTGGTTCTGGGTTGGCCTGGGAGGTTTTGGGTTAGTCTGGTAGGTTTCTGGGTAACCTTCTGTAGAAGGTTATAGGTTAGTCTGGAAGGGCTTGCAGGTTGGTGTGGAAGTTCTGAGTTGGTCTGGAAGGGTCAGTGTTAATCTAGAAGGTTATAGGTTAGTCTGGAAGGGCTTGCCTTGGTGTGAAAGGCTATGGGTTGGTCTGAAAGGGTTTCTGGGTTGCTCCTGAAGGTTCTGGGATTGTCTGGAAGGGTTTCTGGGTTTATGTGGGAGGATGTGGCTCGGTCCGGACGGATTTCTATGGTTATTGCAGAAGGTTCTTCCTTGGCCTGGAAGGTTTTGGGTTGGTCTGAAAAATATTCTGGGCTGGTGTGAGAGGTTGTGGGTTGATCCGGAAGGTTTGGGGTTGGAGTGGAAGGTTCTGGGTTGGTCTAGAAGGGTTTCTGGGTTGGTCTGGAACGTTCTGAATGAGCGTTTAAGGTTCTGGGTTGGTTAAAGGTTGTTAACCAGGACTAACCAGAGGACTAGATTTACATCGTCAAATTCTACCTCTGGCAGCAGCTGGATCCTCTTGTCCGGTAATATTCACCTCGAATATTTCTGGACCCTTCTAGGTTCAGTACCTGGACTGCTAGCCAACAACTTCTGAAATCAATTCTTCCAAAACCAAAACGAGGACTGGGGGTCACTTGCAGTCTCTCAATCTACTAGTCCACAGATGTTTGAACAGATTTTGACAGAATTAAATTAAAATTAATTAGCATCTCAACTTAGCAAAGTCTAAAAAAGTAAGTGTTACAGAACAAAGCTTCCAGGTTCTGTTGGTTCTGCCCATTCACAAAGGAATTTTCTTTTTTTAAGACTGTATCCTGCCATCTGCGAAGCTCTGTACATGATTGTTACATTAATGAAATTTTATCTGTTTTCATGCATCTGTGCAGCAACTAAATTTAATTTCAGGTGTCACAGTAGAAGACAAAACCAGCAGCAGCAGACTGAAACCTTATTTGTTCCAGCCATTATGGTGGTGTGGTTTTATTTTTGAAAGTCTCAAGGGACCAGCCACAAAGCTCAGCCTGTATAACTTTTAGAAATACAATCCTGTCTGATATGGTTGTTTCATGTCTCAGTAAAACAAAACACATCCTGGAAGCTTTACAGGAATGCTCAGGAACATCCATTTATGGCTGTAAAAGCTCATAACTATTAGAACAGACGATTCAGCTTACGCATGTCAGGAGCACACCTCCCTACAAAGGTAAGATGGAGTTGCTGCAAAATTCAAGCTCAAACTCTAAGCCCTGCTTTCAAGTGATACGATAGACTGCTGCGTGAGTCCTGTCCTCAGCAATGATCATTTTCACATCGTAACAGTGTCACACAAGTCCAGCAGCTAACATACAACCCAGAGCACGGTCCTGCAGTAAAACTGGCTTGAACAAGAGCTACCACACAAGTATCCAGAGACAGGTCAAATCCTAACAGAAATTAAAACAGAGAGAAAATCTTATAGCAATAAATTAATATATGCTACCCATTCAAAAGTAGAAATCCACAAATCCATTCAGGAGCACAAATTCTCAGGGCACAGACATTAGTCAGAAAACAGTCTGAGATCAAAAATCCAGGATGAGCGTGACCACAGCTGACAAGGAATGGCAGCAGGAGGATGGTTGGATGACTTACCCAGGGCACAAATCGGACAGACTGCCATGACTTGTACTATATACTTCCGCATAAGAGGCCATCAAAGCCTCTGGTTAAGACTGGCCCAGGTGCGTTGCATCCATGGGTGACGCATAAGGTCATTGGAGAACATGAGAGAGGACAGACACATATTCTTAAATGTGGAGGTGTGTGATTCTGGTCAGGACACTTTGAAGGTGAGTAAAAGGTTATTTAGTGTTCATAGGATTAAAAGGTGCAGGATCTGGAACAGGTAAAGTTCGTGCTGGAGGTGTAGTAGGTGTGACTGACGAGCTGAGCATCTGATGACTAAAGAAGCCAGTGAATCAGGAAGTGAGAGCGCTGGTGCGGTGCTGGTGTGGCCATGTTTAGAGTTGGTAGTTGATGATGGGAGCAGGAAGGCAGTTGATTCTCCAGGACAACAGACTAGATGATTTCTAGCAGGACACAAACAAATATGGTTTAGAACTGGTGCTGACTGCAGGTCCAAAGGGCTTTAAGTAGTGGTGATGATGGTGATGAGGATCAGGTGCACTGCTGGAGTGTCAGTGTGGCGACGCGCTTCTCGGATCACAGCACATATAGCTCTGCCTTAGGTTGATTACCTGGAAATGTATGTTGACGCAGATCCTCAAATTTTGTTTTACTTTCGTTCAGTCATAAATTATGAAAGTCAAACCATATTTTTAACTTAATTAACTATTTTTCAACTAATTATAATAACTGTTTTATATTACACGCAGGACAAAATAAATGAATGTCATCCACAAACATCACAAATTTTGATATATCAGAAATAAAATATAAATGATTTAGGTCCTAATACTGAACCTTGTGGGACTCCATGGGTTTCTCTTCTCGGGTTTGATTCAGTCTCCTCAATTTTAACATACCGAATTCTATTATTTTAATATTTTTAACTACTTTTGTATTGTACATCTTATACCATAATGTTCACATTTCTTTAAACATAGAGAGCAATCAATTGTATCAAAAGCCTTACGTAAGTCAATAAACACAGCTTCAGTAAACAGTTTCTTATCAACTGCTGTTGCTACTTTCTCTACAAAGTCAATCACTACTGAAGATGGGGTTCGTACGGATCTTCACCAGTGACTTTCGATGACTTATCCATAACTTTTCACTACAGCCCCAAAGGTTAAAATCCACCAACACTGGGCAGCTTCAGATGCCGCTGGAGCATATTCACAGTAGGAGAACACCTTCTTACCAAATACAGCTGGAACACTGAAGGTAACAAAATCCTAGGTGAGAGGGCTGCCACGACGCTGTTAGCTTGTTATATAACACGACAAATCTGATAGTAATAAACAGATAATGGGTTTGTGAGTGAAAGCATTTGAATGTAAAACTCTGTGATTGTGTAAATATGGCCAGTTATGTTATGCAATGAAGAGTGAGAGATGTATTACCTGTGAGGAATCCCGGAACTCTATGGTAGACAGCGTCCAGCATGCCTAAAGAGCAAAATGTCACCGTAGTCCATAAGACCCAAGAAAGTGACAGAAACCAGATGTTTCCTGGCATTAAAAAAACAAAAAAAATCCCAATCTCAGTTTAAGTGAAAGGGAAAGAAAGATAGCCACTGTGCATAAAATTAATGTCACCATAAATGACTGCGGAACATTCAGTTACTGTGACTTTAAAGTAATAAAAAAAAAAAAATTAAAATTAAATAGTCTTTGTAAATTTATCACATGATTATTGCATTATATATTCCTATAATCTTTTGTTTGTCTAAGTCTTGGAAGGATTTTTTTTTTTTTTTTTTTTTTTTTTTTTTTTCCCCTTGTTTGCATATATATTTATGGTTGATACCATGTTGGTATAACCGGAGTTGTATATATGCATTTTAATCTGGTAACCAAGGGTGTTTTGTGTGTGTGGGTGAGTGTGTGCAAGTGTGCTACCTTCACCAGCCCTCATAACAGTCAAACTTATATTTTTATTGATCCCTGGAGAAATCAAACAAGATAAAAGTAAAGGGAGAGTCGGAGAGAGGGGTGTAAATGTTCTGCAGAGGAGGGCTATAGTCACCGGGTGTGGAAAGTGGAGAGAGAGAGAGCAGAAGAAAGAGACAAGACAGTGGTGGTGCAGTTTGGTGTCTATGTTGTAATATTTGTCAAGAAGTTTATAATGTGTTGTTTAAGGGGTAAAAGGTGGACACAAGACAATCAGTCGTTATAAGCAAAAAAAAAAAGAGAAAAAAAAAAAAAAAAAAGAAAAGAGAAAGAAGATAGAGGAAAATAGGGGAAAAAAGGAGGAGGAGTTTCATATTTACAATCACATTTCTGATCGTTTGAGCGTTGGGGGGGGTGTTGGACGCAGTATTGAATAGTCATATATAATACCTACATACATACATACACATACATATGTGGACATGTATGCTGTTATCTAGTACATATTCTTTATACATTGTAAACAGAGCAACTCAATTTGTACCTCAATGCACAATGCACACACACACACACACACACCCGTATACATACACCCAGCAATGATCCGTGTGTTGACCTCGAAGCATTATGTATGTAAGATACATGTGCATCAGTAAGTAGTTATTCATACATATTAATATACTCTAATACAATCATGTGCACCTGTGCTTTTTAGTTTCATGTGCATATACATATATCCTGTATTTGTCCATATATATATATATATATATATATACCTATACATTAATTAATACACATATAGAAATGCATCTACATATACACAGCAACATATAAACACCTAGTGCATACTTATATATATCTATATATATGCATACATACAAACACACATACATACCCACATATACACATCCGCACATGTACACACACACCCACACACGCACACACACACCTCCACATGTGTACTCCCATGCACACACACACACACACACACACACACACACACACACACATACACCTCCACATGTGTTTGCACTCACCCACACCCACGTCCACATGTGTATGTACACACACATGCACACACACACACGCACGTGCACAGACACATATACCCACACACACACACGTGTACTCTCACGCACACACACACACACACACACACGTGTACCTGCACACGCACACACACACACGTACATGCACATGCACACGCACACACACACACACGTACATGCACACGCACACCCACACATACATACACGTGTACGCACCCCCCCCCCCACACACACACACACATACACACACACACACCCACATACCCACGTGTACGCACATCCTACCTCCCCCCACACACACACACACACACACACACACACCCACATACACCCGAGTACGCACACCCTACCCCCCCCCCCCCCCCCCCCACACACACACACACATACACCCACATACACACGTGTACGCACACCCTACCCCCCCCCCCCCCCCACACACACACACACACAGACTCGTGTAAATGCGCACACACGTACACACACACACACACATGTACATGCACACCGACAACATGGAAACCCATATATATATATGGTAATACCTACATACTCATAATTCTTTGTGCACATAAATACTACATATACAAAAATATGATAATAATCACAATAAAAAATGACAACAACAAATCATTTACATACCTCCTTCCTTTGAATAGTTATTTTTAACTTTACTAAAGTAATTATTCTTACAAAGCCCTTGTTGGTTCCCATCGTCACCGGTCATCGCCCCCCTGCCCCCCCGCCCCCAGGCCAACCCATGCCCCCCCCTCAAGAGGCGGCTGCAGCCAACCCACCCAGCAGAGCAGGACAGAGGAGAAGGCGGCCACCGGTCCCACCTCCCCTTCCATGTCAAATCACCTCCGCAAGGGGCCTGACAAGTCCAGGAAGACAAGGGCGCGGGGCGCCCCCGGATCCCCAGGCAACCCACCATGGCGCGTCCCCGCCAAGCAAGAACGGTGCCGTCACGGTCCGGTTTTTTTTTTAGCAAAGCTATTACATTTTGTGATGATTGTAAAAGTGTTTTCCGCTTGTCTGCATGTTCATCAGCTGACTGCTCTACTGCTGTAGTGTCCAGATCTCTTGTGGCGCCTCTTCTTTTTAACTTCATCTGTTTATCTGCAAGGTCCTCTTCTGGACATCCAAAAACCTCTGGTACTGCTGTCTAGCACCAGAAACTGAGATCAAGAGTTTCTAGGTCTGTTGTAGATTTGGCACATTCCTGAGTTTCTCTGCATTTGGGGGCAGTAGTGCCGGACCCCACCAGATGTCGCTATGGCGCAATATGCTGCCCTGAAGTCAGTGTAGAAGAATCTGTCGTTAACGCAGATGTAATTAAATGAAGACCAATTCTCTTACAAAGATAATTTTGTTTTATGTCTTTTGTGTATTTATATATTGTCAAAGTTATTTGTCAGAATGTTGACAGGTTTAGTAAGTTTATTCCTCACAAAGCACCTTAAAATGGGGCTAGCATTCAGCCGCTTGTTTCAGTAAAGAACTAGTGAAATCACAGTGCGCATGTCCAACACTGTCTTGATAGAACACTGTGGGGCATAATTTTGTTGGCCCCAGACTGAGACTATCCAATTAAAATACTGGGATGACTTACGTAGTAGCCAAGATGGGGACCCTGGCAATCCTTGGCTGCAGAAAGTGGCTCTTGGAACGTCACCACTCTAGTGGGGAAGGAGCCTGAGCTGGTGCACAAGGTTGAGAAGTTCCGGCTAGATATAGTGAGACTCACCTTGACACATGCCTCATGCGCTGGAACCAGTCTCGTAGAGAAGGGTTAGACTATGTTCCACTCTGGAGTTGCCCAAGGTGAGAGGTATCACGTAGGAGTGGGCATACATATTGCCCCCTGGCTCAATGCCTGTACATTGGAGTTCACAGCAATGAACAAGAAGGTAGCCTCCCTCGGTGGGTGGATGTGTCCTGACTGTTGTTTGTGCCTATGCACCAAACGACAGTTCGGAATACCCACCCTTTTTAGAATCCTTGGGTGCTGGGGGACTTCAGTGCTCACATGGGTGACATAAATGAGCCTGAGAAGGTTTCCGAGGCAGTGGTTGCCAAAGACACAAACCCAGGTGTGGGAGGTGTTTGGAGAGGCCATGGAGAATTACTTCCAGATGGTCTCAAAGAGATTCTGATCCATCACGCAGCGGCTCAGGAGGGGGAAGCAGTGCACCACCAATACTGTGTACAGTGGGGATGGTGTACTGCTGACCTTGACTAAGGCTGTTGTAAAACGGTGGGGATGAATACTTTTAGGACATCCTTAATCCCACTGACACACCTTCTGGTGAGGAAGCAAAACCTTTGAACGCAGAGGTGAGGTCTCATGTCTCTGGGGCTGAGGTCACAGAGGTTGCCACCCAGAAGCTCCTGGGTTGCAAGGCACCAGGGGTGGATGAGATCCACCCTGAGCTCCTTAAGGTGTGGCTGTGGGGCTGTCTTGGTTGACATGCCTGTGCAACATCACATGGACATTGAGGAAAGCGCCAGTCTTCTGATGACAAAAGTGTGGACAAGTTTTTCTTAAGTCTTGCTGAGACATCAGTCCTTTAATCTTCCATATGTTCTTCCATTCAAAGTGCATATGGACCTGCAGGTCAATTCCCAATACCCTTTGTTGTGCATTTTGTGCACATTCATATAAAACAGATTCATTATTTATAAATCAATAAATGAATAAATAAACTTTTGGTCCGAATTGAGTCAACCCACTCTCTTACACCAGTAAACCAGGTCCCCATCTATAATCCTGCAACTGCCAAATGGTACATTTTAGAATGGAGAAATGTTAAGGTTTATACCAGCCCCTGGGTGACTACCAGTGTGCCAATTTTCATTGGAATGGGAGAACTTTGGATTTTAGGTCATTTCTGGTCTTTTGCTGATTTACTGAATTTTCCCTAAAGCGTCACTGAGTTGTGTCCATTCAGTGGACAAGGTGTTTGGGAAAACAGCCATTATGATACCAGTGAGCAGGGCTTCAGTCCTAAGTTTGATTAAAAATTATCTCCAAACAACAATGACAGATGAGCCTTTGAGTCATCTTGGGTGCTGAGTCCCAACAAGCAAAAGCATGAGACATGAATTAATTTGTTCAGTACATAGTAATCTTAGTTCTGCTGCTGACTAATAGTTATGCTTAATGTATCTTGTCTTTTGTACATTTGATGGTATATCTGTTTCTCTCCTCTCTCTGTTCTTCATTCTCTCTTTCTGATCTCCCTTTTCAAGCTCTACCCAGCTGGTCTTTGGCAGGAGCGTCCCCCCTTATTATTCAGGTCCTGCTCAAGGTTTCTTCCCGCTTAGAGGGGTGTTTTTTCTTGCCACTGTTTGGCTTGAGGTTTTTCTCCCACTTGAGGAGTTTTTTTTACCTGCTGTTGTTTATATAATAATTGCTTGGGGGGATCATGTTCTGAGTGTCTGGAAAGGATCTAGAGACAACTTGTAACAGACACTATAAAAATTTGAAAAATTGAACTAAGAGTTGCGCCATCAGCAATACCTTGAATAGGGCCCACAAGCCCCACCCATGTCATAATGTTAAAGGTATTTGAAATGGACGTGCAGGACCATTCGATTGAAGTCAGGGTAGGGCTTATGGACCATGTCCAGATGCCAACAACTCCAAAAGTACTTGTAATTGGAGATTGATATTTGGGGTGCAGCATGACCCGTGGGGGTACTTCAACTGTACAACATTTGAAGGTAATTGAAACATTTTAGAAATGTTCATCCAAAATGAGTCAACCTACACCATTGCATCATTAAAACAGGTGTTTGCAGGGATGCAGCACGAAGGGCATCCAGCATAAAACTGGGCCAAATTGATGTGGAGACTATGATTGCAAAATGGTTGACAACTTAAATCTTGTTTCATTATTACACTAAAACACACGCTCTCAATAATTCTTTTAATTAATAGTTTTGAAATGGCAGTAATTAGAATGTTATTGGTTGATTAAGTAGCTGTTTTCAATTCAATTCAATTCAATTTTATTTATACAGCGTCTATTACAACACAAGTTGTCTCTAGGACCTTTCCAGAGACCAGAACATGAACCCCAAACAATTATTACATAAACAGCGGCAGGTAAAAACTTCCCTAATGGAAGAAAAACCTTAAGCCAAACAGTGGCAAGGAAAAACTCCCCTTTAAGAGGGAAGAAACCTGGACCAGGACCTGGTTCATAAGGGGGGACCCTCCTGCTGAATACCAGCTGGGTGGAACAGGAAATGAAAAGAGAATAGAGACAAAGACACACTGTCAAAGGTACAAGACAGGATACAATAGTAAAATTATCTATCACCAGTAGTCCAACTAGACTTCTGTGTATATGGGTGATATGGATAGATTGTGATCCAAGGGGATGAGGACTGCAGGTCGGGATGTCAGCAAACATCTAACAGACATCCATACAGACAGGTGGAGGTAACACTGGGATGGTCAGAGGTGGAACTGCAGGTCAGCAAGCAGCTCCTGAGGTTCTGGTCTGCAGGACATGCACAGAAGAGGAAAAGAAGGGCCAGACAAGCACAAAAAACTACCAGAACAATGGACCACAATTAAGTTTATGGGATATTGTTAATAACTGAGGGTTGAGGTGAAGCAGAGACAGAGAAGGCAAAGAGAAACAGAGGAGGTGAAGGCACCACTCAGTGGATCATGTTGGTGCCCCCTTGCAGCATAGGCCTATAGCAGCATATCTATCTGTTTATGGTTTTTATTATGTATTTCCACAAGTTCAAAAAAAAAGCAAAACAACCAGGATTTATGTGATTGCGTAATGCTTGTGTTTTTGCCAGGTCGGGATCTTTGGTAAGATATAATGTTGTGAAAAGTGTTAGTGTCAAATTATTGTGGGTAATTACTTACCCACAATAATTTGAGAAATCCTATTATGATAGTTGATTTCTTATAAATGTTTAACTTGGTTTATAGTCTGTCTGAAAAGAAATTAGCACGTTTTAGGTAGCTTAGCTAAACTACAAAATACTTGCATGACAAAGAAACATGTCTACAAAAAGTTAGCTGATACAAAGTAAGCAAAGCCAACTCTACTTTCTTTTAAATAAAGTATTTATTGAACTTTAGAACAGGCTCTATGCGTGGCAAACTTAACATTTGTCCCCATACCAGTACAGAGAGTACACAGTTAATATTGGCAACATATTCAACATAATTTTGTCTTATAGACACAGTAAAAAACAGAAAATTATCCCCCTTTTATGTAGCCTTTATGTAGCCTATTCACAAGATTGTAGTGTTGGTTACAAGACAAAAGATTAAGATATAAAAAACGGGTCCAAATCATTTCTGTTTGTCTATCTGTTATCGCTCACATACAGGCCTTATTCTGGTTTTCAACCTATCATGTGACCGCCCTGTTTCTTTGTAAATAAAAGAATCTATCTATCTATCTATCTATCTATCTATCTATCTATCTATCTATCTATCTATCTATCTATCTATCTATCTATCTATCTATCTATCTATCTATCTATCTATCTATCTATCTATCTATCTATCTATCTATCTATCTATCTATCTATCTATCTATCTATCTATCTATCTATCTATCTATCTATCTATCTATGTCAATAAGCTTGTTTCTTTGAAGTTTCGATCATAAAGAGGTCAGTTTTTTGAGAGGCTGCTATGACTTCGGTTGGCCACCAGATGTCAATAGTTGTAGTTGGAGCGTTTTCATCTTTTTCAGCACAATTACAAAGAAAACCTCTCCTTCATCTGCCCATCACTATCTTTGTCTTTTCCAGCACCGCAAACACAACTTCTCTTTGAGTTTTGATTTTAAATCTTTACTCAGTTTAATTGCCTTCGCTTGGAGTCTATTTTCATGATAACGACATCAAACGTCATATCCTTTGTGTGTGTCCGGTGGAGGTTGGTGTTTCCGGGCTGCGTCCTCACAGCGAGGGCTTGCACACAGACGTGTGTAGTCGGGAGAGCTAATGGAGCGGAAAAGAACGAAAAGAAAGCAGGACCAGGATTTGGAGATGGACCGGGATCAGAGCCAGGACTCGGAGTCCAGCAGCCTGACCAAAGCGGGCTCATCCTCTGCTGGTTTGCAGGTCAGTGTTCCGGTCCACGAACCCGCTCGTTCTCGGTCTTTCTGTCTGCTGCTTTATTGTTTTTGGTGGGGGTGTATTGTGAAGTTAAAACACAATCTAAAGTTACCACAAACTCCTGTGAGTCGGCAGCTCTGGTAACCATCTGGCTGGGGGCTAGGACCGAGTAGAATCATCTCCAGAACAGCGGGCTGTGTTTGAGCGCCTATCCCGGGAGGGAGACGCCTCCTCCGGGTTAGTCTGTGGAAAACCCCGTCGGAGGGTTAAGGCCCCTTCATGCTCCCCTTTGTATGTAAATAGACACGTTTCAATCGTTGTCTCAGTCGCCGCGATCACAAGTCCACGTGTCTTTCATGTTTCCTTGGTTAAGTCCCTTCCTCCACTAGTGGGCAGCGCTGAGTCCAGAGTTCAAGATAAACGACATCTTCAGTCACTGATTGACTGATCCCATCTCACCCCAAACAACCGAATAATTCATGTCTTTTTTTAATATTTTGATGTAATACAATTCAATTCAGGAGGATCAAATGTGTCGGATATTTTCCATTCACAGCGCAGGCAGAT
>CM026197.1:34270998-34370622 GCA_014839995.1 Xenentodon cancila
CCAACTCTTAAAAGAACCAGCCTAAACAACCAGCAGAAGACTCACAAACCCCCAAATGTGGAAAGAACCAACTTAAACACCCAGCAGAAGACTCACAAACCCCCAAATGTGGAAAGAACCAGCCTAAACACCCAGCAGAAGACTCACAAACCCCCAACTCTGAAAAGAACCAACCTAAACACCCAGGAGAAGACTCACAAAAACCCCCAACTGTGGAAAGAACCAACTTAAACACCCAGGAGAAGACTCACAAACCCCCAACTCTGAAAAGAACAAGCCTAAACACCCAGCAGAAGACTCACAAACCCCCCAAATGTGGAAAGAACCAACCTAAACACCCAGCAGAAGACTCACAAACCCCCAAATGTGGAAAAGAAACCACCTAAACACCCAGCAGAAGACTCACAAACCCCCAACTGTGGAAAGAACCAACCTAAACACCCAGGAGAAGACTCACAAACCCCCAACTCGTGAAAAGAACCAGCCTAAAACACCCAGCAGAAGACTCACAAACCCCCAACTGTAGAAAGAACCAGTCTAAACACCCAGTAGAAGACTCACAAACCCTCTAAATGTGAAAAGAACCAACATAAACACCCAGCAGAAGACTCACAAACCCCCCAAATGTGAAAAGAACCAACCTAAACACCCAGCAGAAGACTCACAAACCCCCAACCGTGGAAAGAACCAACCTAAACACCCAGCAGAAGACTCACAAACCCCCCAACTCTGAAAAGAACCAACCTAAACACCCAGCAGAAGACTCACTAAACCCCCCAAATGTGGAAAGAACCAGCCTAAACACCCAGCAGAAGACTCACAAACCCCCCAAATGTGGAAAGAACCAGCCTAAACACCCAGGAGAAGACTCACAAACCCCCCAACTGTGGAAAGAACCAACCTAAACACCCAGGAGAAGACTCACAAACCCCCAACTGTGGAAAGAACCATCCTAAACACCCAGCAGAAGACTCACAAACCCCCAACTGTGAAAAGAACCAACCTTAACACCCAGCAGAAGACTCACAAACCCCCTTAATGTGGATAGAACCTGCCCAAACAACCAGCAGAAGACTCACAAACCCCCCAACTGTAGAAAGAACCTGTCTAAACACGCAGGAGAAGACTCACAAACCCCCAACTCTGAAAAGAACCAACTTAAAAACCCAGGAGAAGACTCACACCCCCCAACTGTGGAAAGAATCAACTTAAACACCCAGCAGAAGACTCAAACCCCCAACTCTGAAAAGAACCCACCTAAACACCCAGCAGAAGATTCACAAACCCCCCACAGTGGAAAGAACCAACCTTAACACCCACACAAACCCCCTTAATGTTGAAAGAACCAGCCTAAACAACCAGCAGAAGACTCACGAACCCCCCAACTGTAGAACGAACCTATCTAAACACCCAGCAGAAGACTCACAAACCCCCAACTGTTGAAAGAACCTGTCTAAACACCTAGTAGAAGACTCACAAACCCTCTAAATGTGAAAAGAACCAACCTAAACACCCAGCAGAAGACTCATAAACCCCCCAAATGTGGAAAGAACCAGCCTAAACACCCAGCAGAAGACTCACACACCCCCCAAATGTAGAAAAAACCAGTCTAAACACCCAGCAGAAGACTCACAAACCCCCCAAATGTGGAATGAACCAGCGTAAACACCCAGCAGAAGACTCACAAACCCCCAACTCTGAAAAGAACCAAATTAAACACCCAGGAGAAGACTCACAAACCCCCAACTGTGGAAAGAACCAACTTAAACACCCATGAGAAGACTCACAACCCCCAACTCTGAAAAGAACAAGCCTACACACCCAGCAGAAGACTCACAAACCCTCTAAATGTGAAAAGAACCAACCTAAACACCCAGCAGAAGACTCACAAACCCTCCAAATGTAAAAAGAACCAGCCTAAACAACCAGCAGAAGACTCACAAACCCCCCAACTGTGGAAAGAACCAACCTTAACACCCAGCAGAAGACTCACAAACCCCCAACTGTGGAAAGAACCAACCTAAACACCCAGCAGAAGACTCAAACCCCCCAAATGCAGAAAGAACCAGCCTAAACAACCAGCAGAAGACTCACAAACCCCCCCACTGTGGAAAGAACCTGTCTAAACACCCAGCAGAAGACTCACAAACCCTCCAAATGTGGAAAGAACCAACCTAAACACCCAGCAGAAGACTCACAAACCCCCTGTTGTGTGAAATTTTCTTAAGGTTCGTCGGAGGTAGGCACACAGAAAGCACACACAGACTCTGATGAACAATATATATATATTTATTTTACGCAAAGCATAGCATGAGCAATCTATTTGGTTATATAGGCAAACACACACAAAGAATATAACTTGGATTATATGAATGAAGCATGCATATAGAATATTATACAGGTATTTCACACATTTCACGCACACACAAAATCACACTCACTGTGATTCTGGCAGGAACAATCACTTTGGTTTTCATATATACACAAACCACATCTACTGTGATGCTAGGACAAGCCTGTGTCCCCCGCAGCGCACAGCCAAAGTCAGTCACTTCAGTTATCATAAATTAATTACTCACACAAACTTTAGTTTATCATAAATGCATTACTCACACAAACTTCAGTTTATCATAAATGCATTATTCTCATGTACTATGATGCTAGGATGAAAGTGTCGTTCACCCCCTGCAGAGCATAGCTCCAAACAACCATAGCAGAAGCGTTCCATCCTTACCGTTGACACACGGACTGGAGAGCCAAACAGTCCCGGTAAAAGCAGCTTCCAACCTTGCTGGGCGTCCGTACGTGACCCGCAGCTGACTCCGACCGATCCGACAGATCCTGACGTAGAAAACATGTTTTGTAAACCAGGAACCGTTCTCAGAACATGCTATCAAAACAACAGACTTTTCCCAGCTCTCCTCACAAAATAAAAACTTCTCTCAGGCACACAAAACTCTCAGGCACACAAAAGAGATAACAAGACTTTTCTCAGGAACTAACGAAATAACAAGACTTTTCTCAGATATAAGCGAACAATTAGAAAAACATCTTACATAATCAATGTTTGGTCTGACCAGGACAACTAACAATAATTCTCCTTACACCCCCCCAACTGTGGAAAGAACCAACCTAAACACCCAGCAGAAGACTCACAAACCCCCCAAATGTGGAAAGAACCAGCCTAAACACCCAGCAGAAGACTCACAAACCCCCAAATCTGAAAAGAACCCACCTAAACACCCAGCAGAAGACTCACAAACCCCCAACTCTAAATAGAACCAACCTAAACACCCAGCAGAAGACTCACAAACCCCCCAACTGTGGATAGAACCTGTCTAAACACCCAGCAGAAGACTCACAAACCCCCAACTCTGAAAAGAACAAGCCTAAACACCCAGCAGAAGACTCACAAACCCACCAAATGTAGAAAGAACCAGCCTAAACACCCAGCAGAAGACTCACAAACCCCCCCACTCTGAAAAGAACCAACTTAAACACCCAGGAGAAGACTCACAAACCCCTCAACTGTGGAAAGAACCAACCTAAACACCCAGGAGAAGACTCACAAACCCCCCAACTGTGGAAAGAACCAACCTAAACACCCAGCAGAAGACTCACAAACCCCCAACTGTGGAAAGAACCAACCTTAAACACCCAGCAGAAGACTCACAAACCCCCAACTCTGAAAAGAACCAACCTAAACACCCAGGAGAAGTGTGCAACTTACAAAGCCCCCTAGTTTCTGCTGCTCACATATAAACATCTGGAAATTCACTCATGAATTGGTGAGCACAGACCTTTTAATTTAATCATCAGTACTTCTGAAATATTTTGAAATAAGAGTCTGCAGCTGGCATTCCATACCATGACCCAGTACATCAGCACACTTTCTAACATGGACTTGTACAAATTCATCAGCACTTTGACCTTCATGTGATTTATTTTCCGTAGCAACCTGATAAACTTAAGTCACTGAGCCTCTTTATTATGTGTGGCATAATAAAGATGTGGCATCTCAGGGAACTTGAAGCACATGAATATCCACATCTCTGTTGACCTGTAGTGCAGAAGTATCTCCCCTTTGCTTTCTGAAGTCGATCACCATCTCTCTGGGCCCAACACTCATTGTGTGCAGATGAGCAATCTGGAAGTTCTTAATGCAAAGTGGGTTGGAAAGTCCAGGTCCATCAGCTTTTTCACTAACCAGGATGGTTTTAAATGTCCAACTGGAGTCAATAAAAGTCATCCTGATGTAGTTCCAAGGTATTCCAAAGTGGCTCAGGGGAAGGTGGAGGTCAGAGGTGATTACATCTTCTGTTGGCCTGATTGAAGTTTGACAGGTCTGGTCATGGGTCTGACAGGTCTGAAGAGGAGCTTCAGGTCCAGATCCAGACCCTAGTGGTCTAAAGAGGAGCTGAATGTCCAGATCCAGACCCTAGTGGTCTGAAGAGAAGCTGCATGTCCAGATCCTAGTGGTCTGTAGAGGATCTGCATCTCCAGATCCAGACCCTAGTGGTTGATTGAGAAGCTGCAGGTCCAGATCAAGACCCCAGTGGTTACTAGAGGATCTGCATGTCCAGATCCAGACCCTAGTGGTCTGTAGAGGAGCTGCATCTCCAGATCCACACCCTGGTGGTCTGAAGAGGACCTGTATGTCCAGATCCAGACCGTAGTGGTCTGAAGAGGAGCTGCATGTCCAGATCCAGACCCTAGTGTTCGGTAGAGGAGCCGCATAACCAGACCCAGACCCTAGTGGTCTGTAGAGGAGCTTCAGGTCCGGATCCAGACCCTAGTGGTCTGTAGAGGAGCTGCATGTCCAGATCCAGACCCTAGTGGTCTAAAGAGGAGCTGTATGTCCAGATCCAGACCATAGTGGTCTGAAGAGGAGCTGCATATCCAGATCTGGACCCTAGTGGTCTGAAGAGGACCTGCATGTCCAGATACGGACCCTAGTGTTCTGTAGAGGACCTGCGGTTTTCTTTATCAGATTAGTGAACTGGGCGTAGCCTGTCATCATTAGCCAGTGTCATTGTCTTTTGGACCATCCAGCATTTTAGGAACAATGTGTTGAAAATTACAGATAAAGTAAATGTAGATTATGTGTATTTTGCTCTCATAATGGCTTACTGTCAGTAAAACTCCAGACCACACAGCTGCCACACCAAAATGGTTGGAAACCATTCCATCCATCCATCCATCCATCCATCCATCCATCCATCCATCCATCCATCCATCCATCCATTATCTATACCCACTTAATCCATCTCCGGGTCACGGGGATCTGTCGAAGCCTATCCCGACACATAGTAGGCAAAAGGCAGGGGTACACCTGGACAGGTCGCCAGTCCATCGCAGGGCCACACACAAAGACAGACAAACATGCACACTCACATTCACACCTAGGGAGAATTTAGTGTGATCAGTCAACATACCCTGCATGTTTGTGGACTGCAGGAGGAAGCCAGAGTACCCGAAGGGAACCCACGTAAGCACGGGCAGAACATGCAAACTCAACACAGAAAGACCCACCGGGCCGGGAACCAAACCAGGAACCTTCTTGCTGTGAGGCAACAGTGCTAACCACTAAGCCACCGTGCTGCCCTGGAAACCATTCATTAAAAGATTTTCCACACAAAAACAACACAGTAATTAGGAGGAAAAAAACCTGTCCAACGTAGGTCTCCCAGCACTGGTCCTGCTGAGAGCGGGTGTTCTTCTCAAACAGAGCAGTCTGGTTGTAGAAGGTCCTGGAGCTCCTCCAACTGGTGAAGCTCACCATGGTGATGGTTGCTACAGTGGTGTTGTGATGCTCTGAGATCTCTGACATCAGTGTTGAAGGGCTGTCTTCTTCGGGCTGAGAGATGGTGGCCAGGAAGGAGCCGGAGTCCGTCCAGTTACCTGGACTCACCTGAAGCTGAAAAAAAAAAACCCAGAGTAAAATTAAAACTGCTGTGGGAGACCAATCACTCATGGAAATATGACAGAAAACGAGTTGTTGACCACCATTAGAAACACAGAGGAAAGCTCAAATACTCACAGCAGAGCTCATACTGTTGACTTTGTCAAGGAGGGCGATGATCAGGCTGTAGAGGTTTCCCAGGTACAGAACCAGTACTCTGTGAACACACCATCACATTGACTGTATTCAGCTAACTGACACAGAGCTGCGATGTCAAACACAGGTTTCTGAAGAGCACTTTTGCAGATCGTTGATAGGAACTGACGCTGCTGAACCCGCTTAATCTAAAAATGGTCAAGTAGGCAGAATGAGTGGGTCTGAAAGACAACTGGAAGACCCCAACTTCAGTTCAGGTACTACAAGTTAAATATTTTAGTTTAGTTTGAAAAGTTCTGTTATGTATAAAGTCCTAAACGTTTAAACTCCTGGTTTTCTCCAAGACCTGATGGTTCCTCATGTTCCTAACAGAGTTCTCCGTTCTCAGGGTGCAGGTTTACTCGTAGTTCCTAGAAGATCCAAATGTAGATCTGGAGGACGGGTCTTCTGCTATCAGGAACCATCACTATGGAACCAACTTCCAGTTTGGGTGAAGGAGGCTGACACCACCTCCACCTTTAAAACCAAACTTCAACCGTTTGTGTTCAGTAAAACATCTAGTTGGTGTAAACTTTAGTGTGTCAGGACCAGTAATCACAGCTGCAACTGCAGGACCAGACTGGAGCAGCTGGTCTTCAACACAGCTTCATCTAGATCTGCTGCTGTAGACCTACATCAACTGAACTCCTCCTCTGGATGTTCAGACGTCCTGCCAACAGGTTTGTTCCAAAAGGTCTCAAAGATTTTGGAGTCAGACCTGCTACAGATCCTGAACTGGTCCTTAATGTCAAGTGTGTTTCCAGAACCACTAAAAACAGCTGTAATTGAACCTCTGCTGAAACAGGACAAGCTTGACCAGACACAAATGGACACTACAGACGATCTCAAATCTCCCATTTTTAAACAAGATAATTGAAAAAGCAGTTTTTCATCATCTGGAGACTCTTCATCCCACCGTCACTCTGTCTTCTGTCATCTAGAGACTCTTCATCCCACCGTCAACCTCACTCTGTCTTCTGGGAGATTTCTCTACTCTATTACTGGATAACAGCTCCAATAGGTTCCTTTCTATTGCCCTAATCATCCTCATGAACTTGAAAACCAAAATTTTAATTTTGACCGAATCTGGAGTAAATTTACTACATCTTTGAATTCATGATACTTGTGTCACCCCACAATTGAACTGTAATAATAAATTGGATTTTGACACAAAAAAGTAGTTATACAATAATAATAGAAGAAGCAATAATAATAATACTAAACCTGTACAAACTTTCAACTCTACTCCTGTTGTCCTTGACCCCAATTAGCATATTTTTCTTCAGCCTGATAATCCACTGATCTACATCCATGAAGCTGGGGTCTGGCAACCTGGGGTAGTGCTGGGGCAGGTATTGGATCTCCGCTGCTGTCTCGGTGCCCCTGGTAGGCCGCCCGGTAGGGCTGCCCTGGTAACTGATCTGCGGTTGGTGGTGTGTGCGCTTCTCCACTCAGGGCCCTGGGAACCTTGAGGCGGGGGCTTCCTGGTGGTAGGGGCATGTGCTGGTGATCTGGCTCCTGTGGCTGCCCCAGTCTTGCTAAGTGGGATTGGCCCTCTAACGCAGGGTACTTGTGGTTCTGTCTAACCCACCCCGAGCATTGGTGAGTACCTGGCCAGCTAGAATCGCAGTGATGTTCTTGGATGGCACATCTCCAGCTGAGCCACCAGCTCAAAGGCAGATGGGGCAATCATGGTGATGAGAGAAACGACCACGCTCACCTGCAAGACCGAACATCTCATGTAACTCAACCAACAACTGTGATCATCGGCATCCAAGCAGAGTCCCACCAGCCTTGGCCCCATAGATGAAACTTATCAGACGCAGAAGGAAAGTCAGAATGATCAGCTGACTTGAATTTCCAATTTCAACTTTTACATCAGAAAATAGATTAGACTTTATATAGACCAGACCTTTCATTGTTAGATAGTTTGTTCATATGCGTCACAGAGATTCGTTCGTTCGTTGGTACATTTTCATTTGTTTGTTTATTCATTCACTTGTTCATTTATTCTTTCATTCATTCATGTATTCATTCATATATTGGTTAATTCATTCATTTGTTGAATCATTCATTTGATCATAAATTCTTTCATTTGTTCATTCTTTTATTCCCTCATTTAATCAGTCGTTCATTCATTTACTCATTCATTTGGTAAATATCATCTTCCAGTAAAACATTTGTTGATGGGATATTGATAGTTGGTATGTTGGTAATTTTGCATTGTCATACTTGCATTTGAACTAATCAATTAATAACTAATTAATTGACCACCAGAGTACACTGACAGTAGCACTCCCTGCATTTTTTTCAGGAGACACCACTGAGTTGTTATTGACTCATAATTTTGATGAACTTGACTTTGAGTATTCACACTTGTAAATACTGACATCTTTGTTGTTGTGAAGATGTCCTTTTGAAGAAGGTGGGCCGACTGTCAGCATCTGATTTCATTCCTTTTGGATCTTTTTCGGATACAGGCCAAATACCAACTCTGGGCATAGTGATAAAATTGATTATTCATGCAATCCCCACACAGAACGACCCGGGAACCGAACAAGGAACCTTCTTGCTGTGAGGCAACAGTGCTGACCACTAATCCACTGTGCTGCTCCATAATCCAATATCCTCTCAACATATTTTTATGAGCAGGCTTAGTAGATGAGGTATCCCAAATTACACGAAAAACGGGTTAAACAGCCCAGAGTGGCTCATTTTACTTTCAGTTTCAGTTGTAATAACAGAAAATATTTGAAAATAGGTAAGTTTGATCCCAAATCCCTGAGGGCTGGAATTCAACTCCCTGGTTTTAAGATATGAGCCACAACAGAAATCCTCATTAGAGTGCCACTTAGAAGCCTGTCAATACAATTTTAACAGCTGAACGGAGCCCTGAATCTATGTACAAGGTCCTGGTGGCATGAAACGTCCACTTTCTCTACATCAGAACAAATATTATAGTCTGGTTGGGTAGGATCACTATGTTTTTGCAGATGGACGTAGAGGCTAAAGAAAGGGTGACAGAAGCCCTGAAATGGTTCAAATGATGAACAATGGCAGTTGGATGGAGATGTCCAGTCTTCTTCTGGGTCAACATCAGGTCTCCAGTTTCATGTATTACTCTCTGTCAGATAATCTAATCAAGGTAATGATGTTCGCTCTGATGCTCTACCTCATTTTTCTCCCACAGCGTCAGCTCTGGCTTCTCCTGCTCCAGTTTCTGGGAACGGTCCACCACAAAGTAGATGATGTAGATGCTGCCAGCCAAGGACAGCAGCACCAGGATGTTGGCGAGGATCCGCAGACTGATCAGAACTTCCCTGAGGAGACACCAAAGAGCCCACAACAGTCACTGAAAAAACATGAAATAACACATAACTGTAATCATAAATAATTATTTCCTTCGTAAATGCTGAGTTAAATGCTGACAAGCTGAACTTTGCTGAAAATGTAATTTTCAGCAAAGTTCTAATTTCATTTCTAAGGTCAGGTAAAATGTGAAGAAAATAGTTAAGTAGTTAAATGTAGCTCAAACATTTGAAATGATTAACAAATTGAGGTGTTGAAGACAGGAGGAGGCACTAAAAATCATATTTGTTATAGGCAAGAAGATGAGCTCAAAAATAGATAAACTAAAAAGGAGAATAAGACCTTAAGACAGGAAGATAAGTGGAAGAAAAGATAAATTAACCTCAAGGCAGGAAGATCAGTTGAAAATAAGAAGATGAGCTTAAGAGAAGACAAGCTAAAGAGACGAAAATCAGCTAACGAGAGGAACTCTGTTTGGAGAGAAGGATGAGTTGGAAAATTTAGCCAAAACTCTAGCAGAATGATCAAATTTATCAGGTGGCTGAAAGCCATGAAAGTGTGTAAACTGACTTCAGATAGACAATAGAATTGTTGAAATGTATGAAAACGGTGAAAAACCTTTTCAATTGCTCCAGTCTGTGGTGTTGAAGCAGTCTCGAAGTGCCTCTGTGGACCCCTCTGGCCACACCCGGACCTGCTTCCAGACTGGTTTGAAAACTTTAACCAGCATATAGGCCACTGGTTAAAGTTGTCAAACCAGTCTGGAAGCAGGTCCGGGTGTGGCCAGAGGGGTCCACAGAGGCACTTCGAGACTGCTTCAACACCACAGACTGGAGCATTTTCAGAGATGCTGCCACCATCAACAACACCACAGACCTCCAGGAGTACACAGAGTCTGTTACCGCCTACATCGCCAAGTGCATCGATGATGTAACAGACTCCAGAACCATCAAAGTCAGAGCCAACCAGAAGCCGTGGATGACAAAGAAAGTCCACAGACTCCTGAGGGCTCGGAACGCTGCCTTCAGAGCTGGAGACAAAGTGGGTCTAAAGACAACTAAGACCAACCTGTCCCATGGCATCAGGGAGGCTAAGAGACGGTACTCCAGGAGGATAGCCCGCCGTTTCAGCAACAGCAGGGACACACGGAGCCTGTGGCGAGGGATTCAGACCATTACGGACTACAAGCCCCCACCGCAGACCTGTGAGAGCAGCACATCCCTGCTGAATGAGCTGAACACCTTCTTCGCCCGCTTCGAGGCACACAACTCCATCACCGCACAGAAAGCACCACCCCCTCCCGGCGACCAGGTGCTGACGCTGTCACCGGACATTGTGAGGAGATCCCTCAGCAGGATCAACGCCCGCAAAGCTCCGGGTCCTGACAACATACCTGGTCGTGTACTGAGAGACTGTGCAGGAGAACTCACGGATGTCTTCACAGACATCTTTAACATGTCACTGAGTCAGGCGGTGGTTCCCACGTGCTTCAAAGCCACCAACATCCGTCCGGTCCCAAAACGGTCATCTCCCTCCTGCTCCAACGACTACCGTCCAGTCGCACTGACTCCCATCATCATGAAGTGCTTTGAACGGCTAGTCATGCATCATATCAAGGCTGCTCTCCCCCCCTCTTTGGACCCCTACCAGTTCGCATATCGCTCCAACCGGTCCACTGACGACGCCATCTCCACTGCCCTCCACACAGCCCTCACACATATGGACACCAGAAACGCTTATGTGAGAATGCTTTTCATCGACTTCAGTTCAGCATTCAACACCATCATCCCCCAGCAGCTCATTCACAAACTGGACCAGCTGGGGATCAACACCTCAATGTGCAACTGGCTGTTGGACTTCCTGACTGGGAGACCACAGGCAGTACGGGTCGGCAGCAACACATCCGGCACCATCACACTGAGCACAGGGGCCCCCCAGGGATGTGTGCTGAGCCCCCTCCTCTTCACCCTGCTGACCCACGACTGCACACCGATTCACAGCTCCAACCTCTTCGTAAAGTTTGCGGACGACACGACTGTGGTGGGTCTCATCAACAACAACGATGAGTCAAACTACAGGAGCGAAGTGAGCCGCCTGGCTGACTGGTGCAGCGACAACAATCTCTCCCTGAATGTGGAGAAGACCAAGAAGATTGTTGCTGACTTCAGGAGACAACACACCCAGCATGCTCCTCTGACCATCGACGGTGCTGCTGTGGAGAGGGTGAGCAGCACCAAGTTCCTGGGTGTCCACATCTCAGAGGACCTCTCCTGGACTGTTAACACTGCATCACTCGCCAAGAAGGCACAGCAGCGTCTTTACTTCCTCCGCAAACTGCGAAGAGCCAGAGCCCCGCCCCCATCAGGTACACCTTCTACAGAGGCACCATCGAGAGCATCCTGACCAGCTGCATCACCGTGTGGTACGGATCCTGCACCGCAACCTGCCGCAAGTCTCTCCAACGCGTCGGGAGAGCTGCTGAGAAGATCGTTGGTGTCTCTCTCCCCTCACTTCAGGACATTTACAGCAGCCGTCTGACTCGCAAAGCCCTCAGCATTGTGAGAGACCCCACCCACCCGTCACACAGCCTCTTCAGTCTGCTGCCCTCAGGGAGGAGGCTGCAGACCCTCCGGGCCAGAACCAGCCGACTGAAGGACAGTTTCGTCCACCAGGCTGTCAGGACACTTAACACTCTCCCTTCTCTTCCACCGTTTCCCGCCTTGCCCCCCCCTCACTCACTCTGATCTCAGTATCTGTATTTTGGCAGAACTGGACCGCTTGCTTTGCACCATGTCACTTTAAACAAACCGAAAAAACTGTTGTTGTCATGTCACAACTTGTTTCTTGTCTCTTTTTAACCTGCACTTTGTGTTTAAAATGTATTTATTGTGTAGCACCGAGGGTTTGAGGGTAACGCAATTTCGATTCTCTGTATGTGTCTCACATGTGGTAGAATTGACAATAAACTTGACTCTGACTCTGACTCTGACTCTAAAGAACTAATAAAAATTAAGACTTAGAAGTAGAAGAGGAAGGAGAAGAGGAATTATAATGGAGCTAAGCAGAAGGAAGAAGAGGCAGGGATGGTAGTTCTGGTTCTGTCTTGTGTAGTTCTGGTCATTTTGGGTGGCTCTGGTTCACTCTGGGGTGGTTCTGTTTCTTTTCAGGTTGGTGCAGGGAGGTTCTGCCTGAAGTGGTTCTAGTTTTGTTCAGGATGGTTCTGGTTCTGTTTGGGGTGGTTCTGGGTCTGTCTGAGGTCATTCTGGTTTTGTTTGGGGTGGTTCTAGTTCTCTCTATGTGGGTCTTGATGTGTTCAGGGTGGTTTTGGTTGTGTTTTGGGGCTGTTCTGCTAAAGGTCAAGGTGGTTCTTGTTCTGTTCTGGGGGGTTCTGGTTCTCTCTGAGGTGGTTCTGCTTGTGTTTGGGGTGGTTCTGGTTCTTTCTAAGGTAGTTCAGGTTTTGTTTAAGGTGGTTCTGGTTGTGTTTGCAGTAGTTCTTGTTCTCTTTGAAGTTGTTATTGTTGTGTTCGGGGTGGTTCTGGTTTTGCTTCAGCTGGCTCTGGTTGTGTTTAGAGGCTGTTCTGCTAAAGGTCAAGGTGGTTCTGGTTCTCTCTGAGGTGGTTCTAGTTGTGATTGGGTCGATTCTGATTGTGTCTAAGGTTGTTCTGGTTTTGTCTTGTGGGGGTTCTGCTGGTTGTGTCTTGGGTTGTTCAGTTTGTCTTGGGTGGTTCTGGTATTTTCGTGGTGGTTCTGGTTCTGTCTGGGGCAGTTCTGGTGCATTTGGGTCATTTTGGTTCTGTCTTAGGTTGTTCTGGTTCTGTTTGGGCAGGTTCTAGTTGTTTTGAGGTTGTTCTGGTTCTGTCTGGGCTGGTCCTGGTTGTGTTTAGGGTACTAGTGGTTTTGTTTGGGATAGTTTTGGTTGCGTTCAAGGTGAGTCTGGTTGTGTTCAGGGTGTTTGTGGTCCTTTCTGGGGTTGTTCTGCTTTTGTCTAGGGTTGTTCTGGTTGTGGTTGGAGTGGTTTTGGTTCTTTTTTAGGTGGTCTGGTTGTGTTCAGGGTGGTTTTGGTTCTGTCTACCTTGGTTCTGGTTCTCATTGGGGTGGCTCTTGTTTGTTGGGGGTGATCCTGCATCTGTCTGGGGTGGTACTGAGTCTGTTCCGGGTGGTTCTGGTTTTTGTTCTTGGTGGTTCTGGTTTTTGTTCTTGGTGGTTCTGGTTTTTGTTCTTGGTGGTTTTAGTTCTGTCTGGGTTGGTTCTAGTTGTCACCCCTCATTGAAATATTGAGCTCTCAAAGACAAAGTTTTTCTTGTCTCAAGGCTCCACAATTGAAATCCATTATAAATGCTGAAATTATAATAAAACATAAAAGATATTACCCTTCACATTTTAAAAAGCTGAAAAAACTGGGGAGAGTTTGAAGTTTGAGTAGTTTAAAGTTGGAATGGTGTCTCCCGCCGAACAACTACTGAAGTAATAAGATCTGAAAGAGTTGGAAGGTTCTCAAGAATTTGAAGATTTTCAAATTAAATCCCAATGGGCCTTGGAAATTCTGGAATATCTTAAAAAGTTTAAAGATTTGAAAGACCAAAAGTCATGGCAGCAACAACCTGAACGAGCTGAACATTTTGATATCTGAATGGTCGCAACAGCTCAAAAAATAGATCAGGACTCATAGGAGGACACTTCAGAAGAGCCCAGTGTTTGGTTCTGAGTTGTTCCTGGCTGGTTTCAGTTGTGTGTTTTGGGTCATTATCCTGTTGGAGGACCCATGGCCTGCAACTGAGACGTAGCTTTCTGACACTGGGCAGCACATTTGTCTCCAGAGGGTCTTGGTGGTTTTGAGATTTCATTGAACCTGCACAGATTTAAGACAACCTGAACCAGACACTGTCCAAATGGCTCCCAGAAACCCGATGTTTCTCCAACAACGGAGTCCTCCTCGGTTGTCCACTTTGGTTTCAGCAGTGATGGATGGTGTGATCTGATACTGATGGACCTTAATCTTGAAGTTCATCTTGAATCTCTTTGGGGTTGTTCTGGACTCTTTAGTTTCCATTTGTAATATCGTCTCTTGAGTTTGTCTTCTGTTGTCCTCGTGTGTCCATGTCTAGGGAGGTTGTCTTCAGTCCTGTAGAGCCTAAACTTCCGAATGAAACTTCCAACTTCAGACCCAGGAACATCCAGCTGCTTGGAGATAGTGTTCAACATGCTGGTCCAGAAGGGTCTTCCAGATCTCCTCAGACAACTGTCTTCTTTACTTTCTCTGGTCCATGTTCAGCGTGGTGAACACCATGATACCAAACATTTAACCCTTTAAACAGTCAGACTGAATACATCTGAGATGTTTAACGTGTCACCATCGAGTCATTCATTTATGACCTTTCTAGAAGCACCAACTAATCTGTCCACACCAGTTTTTGTAGCTTGTTTAATAACAATTTAAAGACAATATCTGAGCCTTTTCTAGTGCTGTTGATTGTAATCAGTTAACACCTCAGTTATCTGCTGCAGGGTTAGGCTACTGCTACATCAACACTAGAGAGACACTAGAGCTGGATGAGGGAATTTGGAAACATGAATGACTGTCGGCCTTCACACCCCATCACAATAAAGGGTTTCCATAGGCTGGCCTGGACCCACACCAACACAGAAGATGCCGTCCTCCTAGCTCTTCAAACTGTTCTGGCACAGCTGGAGGAGCATGTATGAGAGGATGCCCTCAGAATGAGTGCACATAAGACCAGAAAGCTATAGCAGAAGAAAACACTGATGACAAACACTTACAAGCTGGTGTCCTTCTTCTTCTGCTGCTCTTCAACGATGGCTTCCTGTGCAGAACAAAAAACATCCATAACTGGGTTTTTGTACCAAAACTCTGCGTTAGAGACAATCTTGCTCAGAATCAGAGAGCCTCTGCATGAGCTTCTGACCCTAATGTTGTTGACGATAGCAGCTCCTTTGCTTTCTGCCGCTTCTGGGTTTCCGATCAGGTAATCCCAGGCACAGAAAACTCTCCAGCAGAACGTGAAGTTCTCATCTGAGGCGCTGGCCATGCTCAGTCGGGAGTTCTTGGCCATTCTGCACAAAATGCAGTCAAATTAAAATCCATTATCACCATCATCAAGCCATGTTTCCATAGTGCAGTAGGGTGTGGTTTAGGTTGGTGTGTTACATGTGCTTTGGTGTTTACAGTGACTGAAGTTGGAAAGAGTACCAAAATAACTGAATCAAATCTGCTGAAACTTTGATTAATAAAGGAACCAGCAGCTCAGAGGTGAGCTGCCGGTGGTTGCCGACAGCAGCGGCCAAGCGGCGCCAGAGTAACCTCTGGATCCTGCTGCAAGTGTTTCAGATGTGCAGCCTCAGATCATCTGAGCTTCTCAAAGCTGAGGTTCCTTAGTCCATATTGCTCCCAACTCTCAGGTGGGATAGTCAGCTGTTACAGCTGCTGCCACGGCAGCCAACTAGAGCCTGCTCACTTGTTGGTCCAGCTGGCAGCCTTAGTCTGTAGACCAGAGGTTTCCAAAGTCCTCGAGGCCTGGTGTCCTGCATGCTTTAGAAGCATCAACACACCTGTTTCTAATGAATGGTCGTCATCAGCATGTCATCAAGGTCTGCACAAGTCTGTTAATGACACAGTCGCCTCTCTCAGGGCGTATTGAAGTTGGGAACATCTCATACCTGCAGGACACCGGGCCTTGAGGACCGACTTTGGACACTCCTGCTGTAGACCACGTTGGTACACCTAACAAAGATTTAAAATGATTTTAAAGTGTTTTTGAGACGAACTGAACAACAAAACGTACTCTCCGTTAATAAGAATGACTGAGCTCTGTTGGCTCTTTACTCAGAGCTCAGAGCAGCACTGAGCGGTCAGCGCCTAACGTGATGAAAGCTGCTCATCGATAAGAAAGCAGTAAATGAACCACAGGTCTGGATCCGGACCCACGAGGTCAGTAGAAGACCTGCAGGTCTGGATCTGGACCCTAGCGGTGAGTAGAGGAACCACAGGCCTGTATCCAGACCATAGCAGTCAGTAGAGGGACCACAGGTCTGGATCCAGACTGTACTGGTTAGTAAAAAACCTGCAGGTCTGAATCCAGACCCTAGCGGTCAGTAAAAAACTTGCAGGTCTTTTTAGTTCTTAGATCGAATCAGATTATTAAAAAAGATTTAATTCCTTGGCTGCTGAGATATTCAGCTGATGGTGGTCCAGTGGTCTAGAGACTAGACTAGACTGCTGTGGTCTTGGTAAAAGTAGCTGGTCCTTGTTTCAGATGTCTTTGATTCATGGATGGTTGGATTTGATCCGAATAAATTTCATATAAATATTACTTTAATATAATGTCACTTTAATATAATGTCACTTTAATATAATGTTACTTTAATATAATGTTACTTAGCATCCCAGGTCAGCAGTGAGTACAGTGGGCGTGTCCTAATGTAATGCCATATTTTTTTTTTTATGTACTTTTGCACAAACCATGCTTTGGAAGGAGTCAGTTTGTCCAAGATAGTGTCCACTATAGCTCAGAGAAACATCCAGATGTTACAGTGTGATTATGTCACAGCTGTTTTTGTTCATTTATGAGGTTCAGCTGAGATCACGCTGCTATGTAGCTGGTGTAGCTACAGACATGTCCATGAACACCCAGGCCAGGTCCTATCGTTCCAAAACCATAACCAAAACCATACCAACCCAAGAAGAGCCGTGCTGCTTGGTGGAAACATAAACAACATTGTTATTCAGCATTACAACAGAAGTCATAAAGAGCAGGAAGATTACTTCCGCAGCAGAATGATGAAGCTGTAGGCGAAGACAGCCATCCCAACAAGGATGTAGGCCAGAGGCAGCCTGTACCCTGCACTGCCAATCTTCCTCACCCGACCATAGTAGCCATAAAACAAGACGGAGTACTGCAGGTAGCCCTGTGGAGAGTCAGAGGCAGCATGTGGAGTCATGAACAGGTGCATTACAAGGACATCAGCTACAGACTGAAGAAATACTGTCCACAAGAGGAATGTCTTTCCCAGCTCAGCACATTACTGCATCCATAACCTTGTTTAAGTCTGTGCTGCAGGTCAAGGAGACAGCACACTCATCTTTAAATAACAGCCCATTGTGGCTCCATGTAATGTGTTATTGATCAAACAGTAACAAGAACAAGAGGCTTACCCCAAGAGACCAGATGGTGTCCAAGTCTTGAGCTGAGGCCAGGTGCTCCTTGGGGATGGTTTTACTTCTGGTTGTTCCAAATGGAGCTCCAGCCAGCAGCTAATGACGGGAACACAGATCAGTGCAGAAAAACAAATATTGACCCAACACCCAGGAAAAGAAAAAAAGAAGTAAAACAATAACTCCCATTATTCAGCAGCTTGTAGATCCACCTGCATCAGCAGGAATTCTCAGGAGATGTTTCCTTCATCATCCTTCATGGAAAGGGTCTGGGTTGGTCTGGAAGGGTTCTGTGTTGGTCTGAAAGGGTCTGGGTTGGTGTGGAATGGTTCTGGTTGGTGTGGAATGGTTCTGGGTTGGTGTGGATGGGTTCTGGGTTAGTGTGGAAGGGTTCTGGGTTAGTGTGGAAGGGTTCTGGGTTAGTGTGGACACCAGAATGTCCAATGGACTGTCACTATATCATCAGCTTCTGCTTCCTCCAGTCCAGAGACATTCACAGTTTGATTACCGGACCACAAAAGAGCTCAACTCCCACCTGCCAGCAGGATGATTGTAGGTGGAGTTCCATCCCAGGTCTGATCTTTCTGCCCATGTTCTAGTTTTTGATTAATTAGGGTTAGACAGAGTCAGTTTCTATTAATTTGTGTCGTATGATGAAAATTACTCTCACAAAACTTACAGATGACATTTCAGGAGGTTTTTATCTAGATCTCAGTGCCAGAGGACATTGTTCCAGACGTCTGCTTGTTTGTTCAGGTGCAGTTTGGTCTTTAGTCTTAGCAGTTTAGTCTTTTTAGTCAGAAGAGGTTTTTCCATGGACTCTTCTGAACAAACTGTTCTGGTTCAGTCTTCTTCTGATCTTGTTGTCATAGACTTTATTATCTAACACAACCCAGTGATGCCTGTAGACACTGAGATGAAACCCGGGTCTGAATTTGAGGTAAACCTACAGGACGCTTTGCTACTCTAAGACCATTGGTGGTGTCTTTCCCTCCTGGCATTGTGTTTACACACACTTGAATGCTGGTATCATCTGTTTTAACACCTGTACACATCTGTACACCTGGGTATCAACTGGATATTAAGAGCAACTACAATCACAGGACTCCAATTCCCTGGTTTCCTAATGTTTCATGTTTTAAATGTGAGTGGAATTGTTTGAAATGCTGCATAATGAGCCCCAAAGGCAGCGCAGCACAGTGAACAATATATAATGAATAGATAAAATTAGAGATTTCGTTCTACTTATTGGCACAGGTCTGCTCTTGAGGAAACAATCCCATTAAAAAAATAAGGGTTTGTGTGAGCTGAAAGAGAGGCGAAGTATAAATGAGGTGCAGCGACCCCACAAATAATTCAGAGTGCTGTACAAACACAGACATAAAATTTGACAGGACATGCAGGATGTTTGATGGCTGATAATCGGACCCGCTGAGCAAAGAGGAGATAAAGACGAGATGTGAGACGAGAGACAAAGGAATTTCACTTCCATCCAACCATGGAGCCAATAAAAATGAGGAGGGGTGAGATTAGTCTGCAGGAACAGCACCATGAATGATGGCCGGGAACGTGCTGGTGCGAGCACACCAACGACCTCGTGTCTGAAGATGCTTGCTCCTGTTTGGACAGGATTTGTATACTTGTTACAAAAAAAACATCAACAAAGTACTTAAGAGTAAAATATGCAATATGCAAATCTGAGCGGCTGCAGGGCAGAAGGCCGAAGCTCAAGGCTTCGGCTGAAACCTCCAGCCACTTAAAATCTGAAAAAGGGTGTAGATCCAGACATGGAGTTTCTCTACTGAATAGTCAGGTCTTGATCTTGACCTGCAGTTCCTCAACTACCTACTAGGATCTGGATCCAGACCTTCAGTTCTTCTACTGACCATTAGGGTCTGGATCCAGACATGCAGGTCTTCTACTGACCACCAGGGTCTGGTTCCAGACCTTCAGTTCTTCTACTGACCATTAGGGTCTGGATCCAGACATGCAGGTCTTCTACTCATCACCAGGGTCTGGTTCCAGACCTGCAGTTCATGAAAACCATTGGGTTGAACAAGGAGCCGGGACTTATTCCAAGCCTGTGGATTATTTGTGTAGCTGGCAGGAATTAATTTGATTGGTTGTTTTTTATGTGTCCAGTGACCCTGTATGGTACTAAGCGGGTTTTGAAAATGGATGTATGTTTTTGGTATGATAAAGAAACATCAACAGCACCACCCCACATGCCTTGCTGCAAAACACTGTTGTGTATCGGGCGTGACCCTGGTAGTGGGGTTCCCACTTGTGGATGACATCACAGCAGGTGTGTCCAGTTTTTCTGTCAGTCTGTAGTTCAAACATGACTGGCACATAATGTGTTATTGCTGTTACTGGTTTCCTTCCTAAACCAGTCAGTGCAGTGTATCATCTGTCCGGTGTTTCCTGAGTCCATCTTGAGGTTTCTTCCAGGTTTGAACTGTTCAAAACACCCACCTAAGGATGCATCCAGGAGACTCCTGACCAGATGAATCTCCTCAACTGGTTCCTCTGCATGTGAGGGAGCATTGACTCTACTCTGAGTCTCTCCTGACTGAACCTCTAGAGAGAGTCCCCCGCCCTGCAGAGGAAACTAACCTCAGCTGCTTATATCCTCCATCTGGTTCTTTTTGTCACTACCCACAGTTCCATAGGAGAGTCTGACCATGAAGACATAACTCACTCTATCTGTGTAAGGACTAAAAACAACTGGTAAAAAGACCTGTGATTGTGAAGCATACATGAACAGGCGTAGATAAGAGTCAGTGTTGGGCACTTGCTGACCTCTGGGAGAACAACGAAGGCTCCAGTCATGATGGTGAGGACGATGTTGATCCCAAATAGCCAGCGCAGGAAGATGAAGTAGGATGCCACGCCCGACCCAAAGTGACCTCAACAACAGAGAGACACAACAGATGGAGACGGAGTGCAGACATCTCAAACACGGCCCTCTGTAACTCCACAGATTTACCATCAACCGCGCCCCTAGCCATGTGGTTACAAATCTGGTGCCTTTGAGCAACTGTCCAAATCAGATAATGGACACTGGTTTGCTCATTTTTCTCTCAAATGGCTCTTAGTATAATTACACGAGTATGTTGCACTGCGTCTTCCAAAGACAATCATTATGATTATCAGTGCCACCAACTTTTACAGATTTTTGTTTTCTAGTTTTTTGTTTACTGATGACACAAAATGTTGTGTTATTACCTTTTTATTTCCTTTTATGCCTCATCCTGAGTTGATTTTGTTGCTCTATTGTTAAAAAGTGACAGCTAACCCTCCCCCGTTGAAGGCTGCTAGCCAGGACTAACCAGAGGACATCAGCTGGACTGTCTCTAAATCATCTTCTACGTCTGGCAGCAGGTGGATCTTCTAGACCAGAAACCTTTATCTCAGATCAGTTCAGGACCCTTCCATGTCGACTAATTGGACCACTAACCAACAACATTCAATAGGAGAGTTGCCAGACTTGAAACGAGGACCAGCAGAAGAGGACTGCTGGGTATGGTGGACCCACCACTGGGGGGACTATACTGTTAGGGTTACTTAACCTTAACATAGGCTACTGTGACCGTGAGTCATGGTGAAGCTTTGTTAGTCCTCGATCTAGCAGCACTCGTTCTGAATGTGGTCGCAATGTCAGAAACAAGGATGTTTGGACAGATTTTATGACTGCAGTAAGAAGAAACAGAGACAAAACAGAGAGGTGATGCCAAAGGGGGCATGTCCACATCCAGATGACTCACTTTCAATTTTCTTGATCCTCACTTCCCAGGGAATGAAGAGAACGATGACATTGTAGAGCAGCCGGGACAGCTTCTTCAGCAGCTGCACAGTGGGAGAACCGAGAACCACACACAAATCTTCATCACTACCAATGCAGCAGGTCCATGTGGGCCCATCTGGGTTCAAACTGGCCTACCTGAGTCCAGAGTGGGCTTGAGCTTCAAACAGGCATATAGCATGGCTCTGTTATGGTTTCACTATTACTGGCACAAAACGGAGTCTAAAGCCTCGTTTCAACTGAGCACTTCAGTCCGGGCCAGTACGGTTACAAAGGGCTAGAATGGTCCAGCCACTTCAGGTGAACGCTCCTACTGCAAGTTGGACCACTACTGGGCATGCAGGGTTTAGACCAAATGCCTAGCGTGGCATCATACTCATGTAACGACAACAATTCTGGGCAACTATTTTAGGCAGTGACGTTTTTTCTGTCCGTCAATCCACCAAATGGATTGTATCGTGTGATGCCAGTAGCTCCGCCCTAACCATACCACACCATTTCCTATCAACCTACAACTGAAGGGGGCCCAGAAATGGTGCATTTTGGTTGTATAGGAAATTGTTACAATAAAAACACAAAAAATACCTACCTGACTGTACCGACCCAGACTGAACCGTTTGGTGGAAATGGTAGCGACATGGTAAACTGAAAGGGTTACGGTTAGACATTTGATCAGAAATACGCTTCATAAAGCATCATCCAACATCCAGGTAGATCCCAGCCAAGGTCTGGCACCATAGAACCTAAACTCAAACCCATGTGGGACCTGATTTCAGCTCATGTAGGGCCCACATATAAATGCTGCCTGAAAGAAGGAATAAATCCATCATGGAGAAGTTTAAAAACACAGACAAACAACAGTATATAACGATAGAGCTGCACACAGGCTGGAAACTGGTATAAGGTCTTTTACCAACTATTTGGAGTTCAGCCTTCTACAGCGAGAAGGATTATTTTCAAGTGACTCAGGACACTTTTCAACCCAGGCAGGAAAGAATATTTTTGTCAGTTTAAAAGAAAAACCAGAATCTTTGCTTCTGAACTGGAGTCAGTGTTTAGAGTTTGAAACAGCAAACCTGTGGCGGTGTAAATGAGGCCCCGGTGCCTGGTGTGTACCTACATCAGCTCCTGCGGTCTGGTAGCCTCTGGTTCTAGTCAGACGGCCCTCGTACCTCAGGACAATCTCTCTAGCCTGCCTTTAAAAAAAAAAAAAAAAAAAAAAGACACGTGGAAAGTCACTGCAACTGCATTTACTCCTAAAACTCCCGGTCATGGTGTTCTGTTGCCCCTGTGAGGGATTTGCTGTCTTTGATCGTCATAATTAGATATATTCATTTATGGCTTAAATTTCCGTTTGTGTACATTTGTGTGGGATGTAAAGACTGTTCCAGCTTGATCTAATGCAACTTTAATTGTTTTACTGTGGCTTTTAGTTTTGTAGTCCTATTTCATTTCTGCAAGGTTTGGTGTTCTTGGTGGTCGGACTGTCCTGCAGCGGCTCTCAGCCAGCTGACTGTCTGAGCTGAGTAGCAACTGGTTGTTGGTACTGAGGTTCATTCAGACTCATTTCATAATAAATGTTTGTTTTAATCATTACTAAAACCCGAGGAAGCAACTAGTAATTCAAATATGATCTGGTACGATGCAGATGCACCTTTTATGCAAATCAAGACCAAAGTCAGACTCCAGTTATGATCACTACCACAAACAATGTGTACTGCATTAACATTCACAAGTGAGCCAACAAGAGTCAGTTTGACACAAGAACACAATACACTCACCTCACCATCACAAAACATCCACCAGTTATAAAAGGGAGTAAAATGAGGACATCTGAGGCACTAATTCACTACAGAACAGCTCACCTGAGCACCATTATACATGTGTATTAAAGACAATCAGATTCTGCCTCACAGCAGCCAAACATCACCAGGGCAAAGACTCAGTGGGTGGTCTCCAAAGACCTCCAAGCTCATGCAACACAAAGCCATAAAAGTCCAAGGACAGTGTCTTATACATATTCTACACCCACCATTCAATTCACATATGAGTCCCTGGTGTTAATTCTCTGTCCGGCTTCATCAATACACAAAAACTCCGTTATACATCAAGTTCAACTTGTTCCTGGACAAGCCCCCAGAGATTTATGGATTTAGTATTAAAAATGAACACCAAGAGTCTTACAGAAACCTCCAGCCAACAGCTTCATGCTAAACAGCAGCAAGAATGGCAAGTTCCCTCTAAGACTCACCAGGAACATTGCATCAACACTCCACCCATGCACTGACTCTAGATGCATCAGGAACTCATCTGGAACCAGGTAGCAGAGTAACACCAGGAACACATCTGGAACCAGGTAGCAGAGTAACACCAGGGACCTATCTGGAACCAGGTAGCAGAGTAACACCAGGAACTCATCTGGTACCAGGTAGCAGAGTAACACCAGGAACTCATCTGGAACCAGGTAGCAGAGTAACACCAGGGACTCATCTGGAGCCAGGTAGCAGAGTAACACCAGGAACTCATCTGGAACCAGGTAGCAGAGTAACACCAGGAACCCATCTGGAACCAGGTAGCAGAGTAACACCAGGAACACATCTGGAACCAGGTAGCAGAGTAACACCAGGAACTCATCTGGAACCAGGTAGCAGAGTAACACCAGGAACACATCTGGAACCAGGTAGCAGAGTAACACCAGGGACTTATCTGGAACCAGGTAGCAGAGTAACACCAGGAACTCATCTGGTACCAGGTAGCAGAGTAACACCAGGAACTCATCTGGAACCAGGTAGCAGAGTAACACCAGGGACTTATCTGGAACCAGGTAGCAGAGTAACACCAGGAACTCATCTGGAACCAGGTAGCAGAGTAACACCAGGAACTCGTCTGGAACCAGGTAGCAGAGTAACACCAGGAACTCATCTGGAACCAGGTAGCAGAGTAACACCAGGGACTTATCTGGAACCAGGTAGCAGAGTAACACCAGGAACTCATCTGGTACCAGGTAGCAGAGTAACACCAGGAACTCATCTGGAACCAGGTAGCAGAGTAACACCAGGAACTCATCTGGTACCAGGTAGCAGAGTAACACCAGGAACTCGTCTGGAACCAGGTAGCAGAGTAACACCAGGGACTTATCTGGAACCAGGTAGCAGAGTAACACCAGGAACTCATCTGGAACCAGGTAGCAGAGTAACACCAGGAACTCGTCTGGAACCAGGTAGCAGAGTAACACCAGGAACTCATCTGGAACCAGGTAGCAGAGTAACACCAGGAACTCATCTGGAACCAGGTAGCAGAGTAACACCATTTAAACTGTGTGTGTGAAACCATCATGTCTGCTACATGTCATTGTCTTAAAAAAGTCACAACGTGTACATGAGATGCAATATACTTGTGAACACTAGAGGTGCCAATCAGGGAGCTACGCAAAACTGGTTAAACCTAGCCCTGGATATCTTTGAGATAATTCCAATAAAACATCTTACACTTGTTCTAATGTTGCCATTTTACCATGTCACTCCGAAGGCTTTTTTATTCCTACATTTGCTTTAGTGTCTTTAAGCGCTCAGTGTAAATGAAAATATGTTCCAAGAACAACATAAAAACATTATATTTGTAAATTTCAAATTAATATTTTACTTATTTTACATAATTCTAGATCCATAAGTGTATATTTTTGAAAAACACATTCATTTAACTATATTTTGAAGTCAAAATAACATTTCAACATTTCCTCTTGCTATTTATATTCTGTCCCCTACATACGAATAAGTACGTTTTAGTCATCAACCATAGTCCTCAAGATCTACTGTCCTGCATGTTTTAGATGTTCCCCTGCGTCATCACACCTGACTCTAATCAATGGTCCTGAGCTTGTCATCAAGGTCTGCACAACTCTGTTAGTGACACAGCTGCTTGTGTCATGGTGTGATGAAGCAGGGAAACATCTAAAAACTGAGGACATTAGATCTTGAGGACTATGGTGATGGCCACTGCACTAGAGTCCTGGACCTAGACTTGCAGTTCCTCTACTGACCAGTAGGGACTGGATGTATCAGTGAGCTAATCTCAATTGACCTCCATGTTAAGATGTCCACCTTTGCACCTTTTTATAAACATACTTACAGTCTGGTAAAACAACAGTTTTGGTCTCCATATTTTGAATTCACATCCATGACAACTTCACAACTTCTGTAGGTGATCGTGGATGAGCTGTAGAGCTAGTGGTTTAAGCTGAAGCAGTTGGAAGCTTGACCTGAGGACTCCGTTAGTCCTGGTCTGTGTTGGTCCTGGTCTGTGTTGGTCCTCGACAGGAGGACTCTGTTAGTCCTGGTCTGTGTTAGTCCTGGTCTGTGTTAGTCCTAGTCAGGAGGACTCTGTTAGTCCTGGTCTGTGTTGGTCCTGGTCAGGAGGACTCTTGAGGACTCAGGTCCAAACATATTACACAGAAGTGTTAATACAGTTTTCCACAACAGGATCTTAGAAAGGGTGCTCTAAGTTAACAGATGATCTATAGACTTTTTCAAGGACATTTTCTCTATCAGATCTGCCTGTGACAGAAGTGGAGGACCTGAATCGTGAAGTGTGAATCCAAGTGTAAATAATTGACATGAATCCTCTTACAGAGGGTTTCTGAGGAGATGGAGAGTCTGGACGGTGAGATGTGCTGAGTATGTGCCTTGTGTAACAGGTTTTATGTGCCCCACTTTGTTATCGCTGCAGAGGGTTTATTACCGCCATCGGGATGGTTGCAAACCTGCATTTTTTTACACGTCGGCTGATTGTCTGCACCCTCAGCCTGGTTTATATCACAGGGCAGGGATTTCAAACCACCATCAGATCAGGGTTTTATTAGCCTATTTAATTACTTTGAATGTTGATGGTAATCCCAGGGGAACAAATTTACTTTCCCTCAAATGCAGCCCTAAAACTGTGCAACCATCTGTTTTTAGAGTAAGTGTCTTGCAACTTACTGGTTACCCAGGTCCAAACAGTTGAACCCATCTGTTAAACCTGTTCTTTGTTGGGTTTGGGTTTGGGTTGGTGGGGGGGGGGGTGAACATAATCAGTTCATAGCGAGTTAAAATCATGCAGGTAATCCTATGTACCCCCTTCCTTCAAGATTAATAGGCTACATGTGTTTCTAATCATCAGTGGACTCAGTTGTGATCGTAGAGTTCGGGAGTTGTTTTTCTCATGATTCTGGTTCTTTTGTAGCAACAACACCTAAACACCATCCCTGGGGGACTTCTTGTTGTCCAGCCAGCAGAAACACACAGAAACCACAGTGGGTTCTGTGGTGGGTTTGATGCATTAAACAGCAGATTAAAACAAATAAATTAAAACAAGACACACAGAGAACTGTGAACCCTACAGGAGGTTTTGACATCAGTGTGGGTGTCCCATTTGGGTTGTGGAGGATCATGTTTAGATTCCAGGAGATCACGTGTGGGTTCCAGAGTATCTTATTTGGGTTGGGTTTCAAAAAAAAACTTCCCAGACGGGAATGATCTAGCACTCTAGCAGTCACTGTAAAAAGCCGAAACAGATTGGACCCAAATTATTACAGGTCCTATATTCAGGTTGTCCTGGCTTTCAAAGACGTCCAAAGAATCGAAGCTTTAACATGCCCACTTTTTAGGTCATCTGTCTTTTTAAGACAGTTAATTAGTCCATAAATAAAAGTTGTACATGACATACCAGGAGCTTCCTGAAACATTTCCTGTTTCCACCAGTGTGAATGAGCAAAATCACCCACCCCCTACAACAGCTTCACTTTTTAAAACATACCATAGAAACATAAAATATAAGATCCAGAACCTAGTGGTCAGTAGAGGAACTGCAAGTCTGGACCCAGATTCTAGTGGTGAGTAGAGGAACTGCAAGTCTGGACCCAGATTCTAGTGGTCAGTAGAGAAACCACAGTTCTGGATCCAGACCCTAGTGGTCACTGGAGGAATGGCAGGTCTGGATCCAGATCTTGTTTGGGACCCAAGCATTCGGCTGGGATGCAACTATGAAAAATGTTGTCACGCAAAACTAATTTTTTAATCATGATTAGTTAACTCTGTAAAGTATTGTAAAAGTCTTGGATACTAGCTGATTTCACATAAAAACTTCAAAAATGTTTGAAAGTGTTATGTGTCTAATGATTATTTTTGTCCATGTTTTTATTTGATTTGATTTGTGAGCTTGAGTCGAATCAGTTAACAGTGGATTTATCTTTTTAACCCATTTCTTGTTTAGTTCCATGTCCAGCTATGAGCCAAAACAGAAATCTCTCTTAGAGCGCCACCCAGAGGCAGACTGAGGTCCTTTCAGTTGTCAGACTCCACTCATGAACCGTGTCTAGTTTTAGCTGCCACAGACTTCTCTAGAAACTGAAATCAGAATCCCTACAAGAACAATGTGCTTTGCTGTTTGGACCTGTAATAAATCTTAATCAGTGCAGGAAGTAGTGAGTTTGCATTAATTGCACTGATTTTCATCAACAAAAGGTCTTTTTAAAAAGTACTTTGTACATGTTTAATTCATGCAACATTTAGTTTAAGAGAAGAACTCGGGTACTTGAGGACTTTGAGCTTGCGTCTCATTGGCCAGGGTCGGGTCCTGATGTTGGCGATAATCTCCTTCTGGTACTGGATGTTCTGAAACATTTCCTCGGGGTCATTGCTGTCCACCCGCTCCTCATCTTTGCCTTCGTCTTCTGAAGAGCTGTGGGACAAGACATCCAAATGAAAACGCAAACATCCTGGAAGATTCAGTAAATGTCTGAGAAGAAACAAAGGATAAGAAAGAGGGAGACAAAAAAGAGCTTTGACGAAGCTCTGATGGAGGTCAGACTGATAATATAGAGGCAGCTCACCCATCCTGGTGGTCCTGGTAGGCTGAATAAATCCTCCGGGAGGTTTTGCGGATGCTCTTGTGCCTCTTGGCTGTAGAAAAGGACTTGCTACTTCCAACAAGAGGCTCGGACACCGTGGTCATGCTGGCAGCCCACAGTGAGCGTGTTTTCTAAGGTATGAGTGTGAAGGTGTGTGTATGAAGACTACCTGCTGCTCGCCGGGACTTTCCTGGAGCATCTGAGCTCATACCTGCTGCTCTGGAGCAGAAACTGAGAAGACTAGCTCATCCATCCTATCACAGCCTGCACTGAAGGCTTAAAGGGACAGCACCATGCCCCACCACAACACACACACTTCAGATCTTCTAATCTTGTGTTATTGAATGAAAGAATGATCGTCATAAATAAAAATCACGAGGTCACAACTGAATACACCCTCACAGCTTCTACTGGCTTCAAGCTCTTCCAAACAAGCACACAGCTACATGAGGACAGAAGACACGCAGATCATTCACATCATCTTTAAAGTGTTGGACAACACCCACGTGCAGCGTTCCTAACGAACAACGGAAACATCAGCTCTCATCCAGGAGTCATCATCTGCTTTTCAAGCTTCAGTTTGACAAGTGAGGAAGATAATTTGCAACTAAGTGACCACAAGGGCTGGATCCAAACGTAGAATTAATGGTTGCATCTGTTTGTTGATTAATGGCTGATGTAATCAATCACTTTTCTTACTCAGCATTAAGTCCTAATTGGTTTGAGTCCTTTTTTATTTTAAACTCAACTCAACTTTATTTGTAGAGCACTTTAACACACCAGCTGAAACAAACGGCTGAACACAACAGAAATTTTAAAAAACAACTAAAACTATAAAACAAGCTAGAACACAAAATACAATAAAAGTACAAAACAAGAAATAAAAGCAGTAAAAACAGAAGTCTCATTTTGGGACAAAGCATAAAAACGGGTTTTCAAACAGGATTTTAAAAATGGACATTGATGGGGCTTTTCAGATGTGCAGCAGGGTTCCAAAGGTTTGAGAAATGGACTGCAATGGCTCTGTCCCCTCTGAGCTTCTGCCTAGACCTTGGTATCTCCAGAAGGAGCTGATCAGCCTATCGGAGGCACCGGGCTGGTGAATGGGGACAGAGACCAGCTCAGAGAGGTACAGCGGGGCGAAACCATTCAATGATTTAAAAATAAATAAAAGAATCTTAAGATGAACAATAAAAACATACCAGCAGCAAGTAGAAAGATGCTAAAAATCAGCATAATGTGGTTTCTATTACGTGCTCCAACCAGGAGATGGGCAGTCACATTCTGGACAAGTTGGAGACATGAGCGCAAACATTGGCAGAGTCCAAGACAAACTGAGTTACAGTAAAGATAATATGTCTGGTTGTGTTGTCAATTTTACTGCAAGACTAAAGCGTCCAGTGGTTCTGGGTTGGCCTGGGAGGTTTTGGGTTAGTCTGGTAGGTTTCTGGGTAACCTTCTGTAGAAGGTTATAGGTTAGTCTGGAAGGGCTTGCAGGTTGGTGTGGAAGTTCTGAGTTGGTCTGGAAGGGTCAGTGTTAATCTAGAAGGTTATAGGTTAGTCTGGAAGAGCTTGCCTTGGTGTGAAAGGTTATGGGTTGGTCTGAAAGGGTTTCTGGGTTGCTTCTGAAGGTTCTGGGATTGTCTGGAAGGGTTTCTGGGTTTATGTGGGAGGATGTGGCTCGGTCCGGACAGATTTCTATGGTTATTGCAGAAGGTTCTTCCTTGGCCTGGAAGGTTTTGGGTTGGTCTGAAAAATATTCTGGGCTGGTGTGAGAGGTTGTGGGTTGATCCAGAAGGTTTGGGGTTGGAGTGGAAGGTTCTGGGTTGGTCTAGAAGGGTTTCTGGGTTGGTCTGGAACGTTCTGAATGAGCGTTTAAGGTTCTGGGTTGGTTAAAGGTTGGTAACCAGGACTAACCAGAGGACTAGATTTACATCGTCAAATTCTACCTCTGGCAGCAGCTGGATCCTCTTGTCCGGTAATATTCACCTCGAATATTTCTGGACCCTTCTAGGTTCAGTACCTGGACTGCTAGCCAACAACTTCTGAAATCAATTCTTCCAAAACCAAAACGAGGACTGGGGGTCACTTGCAGTCTCTCGATCTACTAGTCCACAGATGTTTGAACAGATTTTGACAGAATTAAATTAAAATTAATTAGCATCTCAACTTAGCAAAGTCTAAAAAAGTAAGTGTTACAGAACAAAGCTTCCAGGTTCTGTTGGTTCTGCCCATTCACAAAGGAATTTTCTTTTTTTAAGACTGTATCCTGCCATCTGCGAAGCTCTAAACATGATTGTTACATTAATGAAATTTTATCTGTTTTCATGCATCTGTGCAGCAACTAAATTTAATTTCAGGTGTCACAGTAGAAGACAAAACCAGCAGCAGCAGACTGAAACCTTATTTGTTCCAGCCATTATGGTGGTGTGGTTTTATTTTTGAAAGTCTCAAGGGACCAGCCACAAAGCTCAGCCTGTATAACTTTTAGAAATACAATCCTGTCTGATATGGTTGTTTCATGTCTCAGTAAAACAAAACACATCCTGGAAGCTTTACAGGAATGCTCAGGAACATCCATTTATGGCTGTAAAAGCTCATAACTATTAGAACAGACGATTCAGCTTACGCATGTCAGGAGCACACCTCCCTACAAAGGTAAGATGGAGTTGCTGCAAAATTCAAGCTCAAACTCTAAGCCCTGCTTTCATGTGATACGATAGACTGCTGCGTGAGTCCTGTCCTCAGCAATGATCATTTTCACATCGTAACAGTGTCACACAAGTCCAGCAGCTAACATACAACCCAGAGCACGGTCCTGCAGTAAAACTGGCTTGAACAAGAGCTACCACACAAGTATCCAGAGACAGGTCAAATCCTAACAGAAATAAAAACAGAGAGAAAATCTTATAGCAATAAATTAATATATGCTACCCATTCAAAAGTAGAAATCCACAAATCCATTCAGGAGCACAAATTCTCAGGGCACAGACATTAGTCAGAAAACAGTCTGAGATCAAAAATCCAGGATGAGCGTGACCACAGCTGACAAGGAATGGCAGCAGGAGGATGGTTGGATGACTTACCCAGGGCACAAATCGGACAGACTGCCATGACTTGTACTATATACTTCCGCATAAGAGGCCATCAAAGACTCTGGTTAAGACTGGCCCAGGTGCGTTGCATCCATGGGTGACGCATAAGGTCATTGGAGAACATGAGAGAGGACAGACACATATTCTTAAATGTGGAGGTGTGTGATTCTGGTCAGGACACTTTGAAGGTGAGTAAAAGGTTATTTAGTGTTCATAGGATTAAAAGGTGCAGGATCTGGAACAGGTAAAGTTCGTGCTGGAGGTGTAGTAGGTGTGACTGACGAGCTGAGCATCTGATGACTAAAGAAGCCAGTGAATCAGGAAGTGAGAGCGCTGGTGCGGTGCTGGTGTGGCCATGTTTAGAGTTGGTAGTTGATGATGGGAGCAGGAAGGCAGTTGATTCTCCAGGACAACAGACTAGATGATTTCTAGCAGGACACAAACAAATATGGTTTAGAACTGGTGCTGACTGCAGGTCCAAAGGGCTTTAAGTAGTGGTGATGATGGTGATGAGGATCAGGTGCACTGCTGGAGTGTCAGTGTGGCGACGCGCTTCTCGGATCACAGCACATATAGCTCTGCCTTAGGTTGATTACCTGGAAATGTATGTTGACGCAGATCCTCAAATTTTGTTTTACTTTCGTTCAGTCATAAATTATGAAAGTCAAACCATATTTTTAACTTAATTAACTATTTTTCAACTAATTATAATAACTGTTTTATATTACACGCAGGACAAAATAAATGAATGTCATCCACAAACATCACAAATTTTGATATATCAGAAATAAAATATAAATGATTTAGGTCCTAATACTGAACCTTGTGGGACTCCATGGGTTTCTCTTCTCAGGTTTGATTCAGTCTCCTCAATTTTAACATACCGAATTCTATTATTTTAATATTTTTAACTACTTTTGTATTGTACATCTTATACCATAATGTTCACATTTCTTTAAACATAGAGAGCAATCAATTGTATCAAAAGCCTTACGTAAGTCAGTAAACACAGCTTCAGTAAACAGTTTCTTATCAACTGCTGTTGCTACTTTCTCTACAAAGTCAATCACTACTGAAGATGGGGTTCGTACGGATCTTCACCAGTGACTTTCGATGACTTATCCATAACTTTTCACTACAGCCCCAAAGGTTAAAATCCACCAACACTGGGCAGCTTCAGATGCAGCTGGAGCATATTCACAGTAGGAGAACACCTTCTTACCAAATACAGCTGGAACACTGAAGGTAACAAAATCCTAGGTGAGAGGGCTGCCATGACGCTGTTAGCTTGTTATATAACACGACAAATCTGATAGTAATAAACAGATAATGGGTTTGTGAGTGAAAGCATTTGAATGTAAAACTCTGTGATTGTGTAAATATGGCCAGTTATGTTATGCAATGAAGAGTGAGAGATGTATTACCTGTGAGGAATCCCGGAACTCTATGGTAGACAGCGTCCAGCATGCCTAAAGAGCAAAATGTCACCGTAGTCCATAAGACCCAAGAAAGTGACAGAAACCAGATGTTTCCTGGCATTAAAAAAACAAAAAAATCCCAATCTCAGTTTAAGTGAAAGGGAAAGAAAGATAGCCACTGTGCATAAACTTAATGTCACTATAAATGACTGCGGAACATTCAGTTACTGTGACTTTAAAGTAATAAAAAAAAAAAATTAAAATTAAATAGTCTTTGTAAATTTATCACATGATTATTGCATTATATATTCCTATAATCTTTTGTTTGTCTAAGTCTTGGAAGGATTTTTTTTTTTAGCAAAGCTATTACATTTTATGATGATTGTAAAAGTGTTTTCCGCTTGTCTGCATGTTCATCAGCTGACTGCTCTACTGCTGTAGTGTCCAGATCTATTGTGGCCCCTCTTCTTTTTAACTTCATCTGTTTATCTGCAAGGTCCTCTTCTGGACATCCAAAAACCTCTGGTACTGCTGTCTAGCACCAGAAACTGAGATCAAGAGTTTCTAGGTCTGTTGTAGATTTGGCACATTCCTGAGTTTCTCTGCATTTGGGGGCAGTAGTGCCGGACCCCACCAGATGTCGCTATGGCGCAATATGCTGCCCTGAAGTCAGTGTAGAAGAATCTGTCGTTAACGCAGATGTAATTAAATAAAGACCAATTCTCTTACAAAGATAATTTTGTTTTATGTCTTTTGTGTATTTATATATTGTCAAAGTTATTTGTCAGAATGTTGACAAGTTTAGTAAGTTTATTACTCACAAAGCACCTTAAAATGGGGCTAGCATTCAGCCGCTTGTTTCAGTAAAGAACTAGTGAAATCACAGTGCGCATTTCCAACACTGTCTTGATAGAACACTGTGGGGCATAATTTTGTTGGCCCCAGACTGAGACTATCCAATTAAAATGCTGGGATGACTTGCGTAGTAGCCAAGATGGGGTCCCTGGCAATCCTTGGCTGCAGAAAGTGGCTCTTGGAACGTCACCACTCTAGTGGGGAAGGAGCCTGAGCTGGTGCACAAGGTTGAGAAGTTCTGGCTAGATATAGTAAGTGTCACCTTGACACATGCCTCAGGCGCCGGAACCAGTCTCGTAAAGAAGGGTTTGACTATGTTCCACTCTGGAGTTGCCCAAGGTGAGAGGTATCACGTAGGAGTGGGCATACATATTGCCCCCTGGCTCGATGCCTGTACATTGGAGTTCACAGCAATGAACAAGAAGGTAGCCTCCCTCGGAGGGTGGATGTGTCCTGACTGTTGTTTGAGCCTATGCACCAAACGACAGTTCGGAATACCCACCCTTTTTAGAATCCTTGGGTGCTGGGGGACTTCAGTGCTCACATGGGTGACATAAATGAGCCCGAGAAGGTTTGCGAGGCCGTGGATGCCAAAGACACAAACCCAGGTGTGGGAGGTGTTTGGAGAGGCCATGGAGAATTACTTCCAGATGGTCTCTCAGAGATTCTGATCCATCACGCAGCGGCTCAGGAGGGGGAAGCAGTGCACCACCAATACTGTGTACAGTGGGGATGGTGTGCTGCTGACCTTGACTAAGGCTGTTGTAAAACGGTGGGGATGAATACTTTTAGGACTTCCTTAATCCCACTCACACACCTTCTGGTGAGGAAGCAAAGCCTTTGAACGCTGCCACCCGGAAGCTCCTGGGTTGCAAGGCACCAGGGGTGGATGAGATCCACCCTGAGCTCCTTAAGGTGTGGCTGTGGGGCTGTCTTGGTTGACATGCCTGTGCAACATCACATGGCCTTTAAAGAAAGCGCCAGTCTTCTGATGACAAAAGTGTGGAAAAGTTTTCTTAAGTCTTGCTGAGACATCAGTCCTTTAATCTTCCATATGTTCTTCCATTCAAAGTGCATATGGACCATCAGGTCAATTCCCAATACCCTTTGTTGTGCATTTTGTGCACATTCATATAAAACAGATTCATTATTTTTAAATCAATAAATGAGAAACTTTTGGTCCGAATTGAGTCAACCCACTCTCTTACACCAGTAAACCAGGTCCCCATCTATAATCCTGCAACTACCAAATGGTACATTTTAGAATGGAGAAATATTAAGGTTTATACCAGCCCCTGGGTGACTACCAGTGTGCCAATTTTCATTGGAATGGGAGAACTTTGGATTTTAGGTCATTTCTGGTCTTTTGCTGATTTACTGAATTTTCCCTAAAGCGTCACTGAGTTGTGTCCATTCAGTGGACAAGGTGTTTGGGAAAACAGCCATTATGATACCAGTGAGCAGTGCTTCAGTCCTAAGTTTGATTAAAAATTATCTCCAAACAACAATGACAGATGAGCCTTTGAGTCATCTTGGGTGCTGAGTCCCGACAAGCAAAAGCATGAGACATGAATTAATTTGTTCAGTACATAGTAGTTTTAGTTCTGCTGCTGACTAATAGTTATGCTTAATGTATCTTGTCTTTTGTACATTTGATGGTATATCTGTTTCTCTCCTCTTTCCTGCTCTCCTCTTTCCTGCTCTACCCAGCTGGTCTTTGGCAGGAGGGTCCCCCCCTTATTATTCAGGTCCTGCTCAAGGTTTCTTCCCGCTTAGAGGGGTGTTTTTTTTTCTTGCCACTGTTTGGCTTGAGGTTTTTCTCCCACTTGAGGAGTTTTTTTTACCTGCCGTTGTTTATATAATAATTGCTTGGGGGGGGATCATGTTCTGGGTCTCTGGAAAGGATCTAGAGACAACTTGTAACAGACACTATAAAAATTTGAAAAATTGAACTAAGAGTTGCGCCATCAGCAATACCTTGAATAGGGCCCACAAGCCCCACCCATGTCATAATGTTAAAGGTATTTGAAATGGACCTGCAGGACCATTCGAGTGAAGTCAGGGTAGTGCTTATGGACCATGTCCAGATGCCAACAACTCCAAAAGTACTTGTGATTGGAGATTGATATTTGGGGTGCAGCATGACCCGTGGGGGTACTTCAACTGTACAACATTTGAAGGTAATTGGAGCATTTTAGAAATGTTCATCCAAAATGAGTCAACCTACCCCATTGCATCATTAAAACAGGTGTTTGCAGGGATGCAGCACGAAGGGCATCCAGCATAAAACTGGGCCAAATTGATGTGGAGACTATGATTGCAAAATGGTTGACAACTTAAATCTTGTTTCATTATTACACTAAAACACACGCTCTCAATAATTCTTTTAGATAATAGTTTTGAAATGGCTGTTATTGGTTGATTAAGTAGCTGTTTTCAATTCAATTTTATTTATACAGCTTCTATTACAACACAAGTTGTCTCTAGGACCTTTCCAGAGACCCAGAACATGACCCGCGAGCAATTATTACATAAACAACAGCAGGTAAAAACGTCCCTAATGGAAGAAAAACCTTAAGCCAAACAGTGGCAAGAAAAACTCACCTTTAGGAGGGAAGAAACCTGGACCAGGACCTGGTTCATAAGGGGGGACCCTCCTGCTGAAGACCAGCTGGGTAGAACAGGAAGTGAAAAGAGAATAGAGACAAAGACACACTGCCAAAGGTACAAGACAGGATACAATAGTAACTATCATCAGTAGTCCAATTAGACTTCTGTGTATATGGGTGATATGGATAGATGGTGATCCAAGGGGATGAGGACTGCAGGTCGGGATGTCAGCAAACGTCTAACAGACATCCACACAGACAGGTGGAGGCAGACACTGGGATGGTCAGAGGTGGAACTGCAGGTCAGCAAGCAGCTCCTGAGGTTCTGGTCTGCAGGACATGCACAGAAGAGGAAAAGAGGGGCCAGACAAGCACAACAAGAACAATGGACCACAATTATGCTTATGGGATACTGTTAATAACTGAGGGTTGAGGTGAAGCAGAGACAGAGAAGGCAAAGAGAAACAGAGGAGGTGAAGGCACCACTCAGTGGATCATGCTGGTGCTCCCCTGCAGCATAGGCCTATAGCAGCATATCTATCTGTTTATGGTTTTTATTATGTATTTCCACAAGTTTGAAAAAAAAAAAAGCAAAACAACCAGGATTTATGTGATTGCGTAATGCTTGTGTTTTTGCCAGGTCGGGATCTTTGGTAAGATATAATGCACTGAAAAGTGTTAGTGTCAAATTATTGTGGGTAATGACTTGCCCACAATAATTTGAAAAATCCTATTATGATAGTTGATTTCTTATAAATGTTTAACTTGGTTTATAGTCTGTCTGAAAAGAAATTAGCACGTTTTAGGTAGCTTAGCTAAACTACAAAATACTTGCATGACAAAGAAACATGTCTACAAAAAGTTAGCTGATACAAAGTAAGCAAAGCCAACTCTACTTTCTTTTAAATAAAGTATTTATTGAACTTTAGAACAGGCTCGATACGTGGCAAACTTAACATTTGTCCCCATACCAGTACAGAGAGTACACAGTTAATATTGGCAACATATTCAACATAATTTTGTCTTATAGACACAGTAAAAAAACAGAAAATTATCCCCCTTTTATGTAGCCTCAAAACCTGTAACTGTGGGTGTTAAAGTTATGAACTATAAAGTTATTGCCTTCTGTTTACTTCCAGTGTACTTTTTTACTGCTTGTATTCACAAGATTGTAGTGTTGGTTACAAGACAAAAGACAGGAACACCCAAGATTAAGATATAAAAAACGGGTCCAAATCATTTCTGTTTGTCTATCTGTTATCGCTCACATACAGGCCTTATTCTGGTTTTCAACCTATCATGTGACCGCCCTGTTTCTTTGTGAATAAAAGAAGCTGCTGCAAGGGGGGAGCGTAGTGACTGTAGCATGTCTGACTGATGGAATTGAGGTACCACCTGTGAATATCTCTCATATCACCCATCTACATGAGTACAGCACCAACTTGTGGTGGGAACTAATCATTACACCACTCTTAACCGGAATGCCACCAGCTACTATGTCTGTGCACATATGCCGTATGCCTTCCATAATTCAGGCCTCCGACCAGTCAACATCTCCATGGAAAAAAAACTGTGTCTCTATGTTATAAGTTTACATCCAGGGTACAATAAAACAACATTGAAAACCACTAGTGGATTGGCTCTAACAAATTACTGGCACAGGAGAAACTACTCTGAGCCAATGTGGGTCCCCCCGGGAAACAACAACGGAGTATTGGAAGGTAAAGGGGCAAAGTGTACCCCCATGACAGACTTGTTACCCATGACCCAAACCAACCAGAGATCATTTCTCTAACAGGGTTACCTCCCGGCTATTTAGGACGTTGCATTTACAATAATGGCTCAAATGACATTGGTACGCTACCCTGGAATCGCCCTGTTTCTTTGTGAACTTTCCACTCTCCGTATTCACAAGAATGTAGTGTTAGTTGCAAGAGAAAAGACAGGAACACAACAGATAAAGATCCACTGTTCTTTTAAAAAACAGGTCCGAACTGTTTCTGTTTCTCCATCTGTTATTGCTCACATACAGGCCTTATCCTGGTTTGCAACGTATCATGTGACCACCCTGTTTCTTTGTGAATAAAAGAAGCCACTGCAAGGGGGAGGACTGAAATCACATGGCCACACGTGTATTTACACATCTGTGTCGCTTTTTCTCCCTTTGCAAAGGTTTGAACAGGACAGAACTGTCTTTCATGTGGTTCCTTTCTATCCTTTTTGGAGTAAGGAAAACTTTGACAGTGGCGTTACCCCCTCCCCCCTGACATTACTTAGTCTATTCAGCATACATTCATAGTATGCAGTTTCATTCTTAGTGCAAACCCATTTTTTATAACTTTGGAATGGCTGATGCCTCCAAATGTCTTAGTATGACTCGCCAAGCTGTTATTGTACCCAGAGAAAAGACAGAAAAGTAACATTCGGATATGTTGGGTAAATGAGATTTATCTTCAAGTAAACAGAGCTTAAAGGGATACCTGATCCAAGCCAATTACTCAAATATGTTATTTTACCCTGTGCTTCTCTCACGTATGGACCACAATCAGCCACATGCTAACTCTACATTTAGGTGGTATTCCAATATAACCTTTTGTTGTCCAAAATACCTCTGTGGTCTATCTGTCTATAAGCTTGTTTCTTTGAAGTTTCGATCATAAAGAGGTCAGTTTTTTGAGAGGCTGCTATGACTTCGGTTGGCCACCAGATGTCAATATTTGTAGTTGGAGCGTTTTCATCTTTTTCAGCACAATTAAAAAGAAAACCTCTCCTTCATCTGCCCATCACTATCTTTGTCTTTTCCAGCACCGCAAACACAACTTCTCTTTGAGTTTTGATTTTAAATCTTTACTCAGTTTAATTGCCTTCTCTTGGAGTCTATTTTCATGATAACGACATCAAACGTCATATCCTTTGTGTGTGTCCGGTGGAGGTTGGTGTTTCCGGGCTGCGTCCTCACAGCGAGGGCTTGAACACAGACGTGTGTAGTCGGGAGAGCTAATGGAGCGGAAAAGGACGAAAAGAAAGCAGGACCAGGATTTGGAGATGGACCGGGATCAGAGCCAGGACTCGGAGTCCAGCAGCCTGACCAAAGCGGGCTCTTCCTCTGCTGGTTTGCAGGTCAGTGTTCCGGTCCACGAACCCGCTCGTTCTCGGTCTTTCTGTCTGCTGCTTTATTGTTTTTGGTGGGGGTGTATTGTGAAGTTAAAACACAATCTAAAGTTACCACAAACTCATGTGAGTCGGCAGCTCTGGTAACCATCTGGCTGGGGGCTAGGACCGAGTAGAATCATCTCCAGAACAGCGGGCTGTGTTTGAGCGCCTATCCCGGGAGGGAGACGCCTCCTCCAAGTTAGTCTGTGGGAAACCCCGTCGGAGGGTTAAGGCCCCTTCATGCTCCCCTTTGTATGTAAATAGACACGTTTCAATCGTTGTCTCAGTCGCCGCGATCACAAGTCCACGTGTCTTTCATGTTTCCTTGGTTGTTAAGTCCCTTCCTCCACTAGTGGGCAGCGGTGTGTGTGTGTGTGTGTGTGTGTGTGTGTGTGTGTGTGTGTATGTGTGTGTGTGTGTATGTGTGTGTGTGTGTATGTGTGTGTGTGTGTGTGTGTGTGTATGTGTGTGTACATGTGTGTACATGTGTGTGTGCGTGTGTGTACATGTGTGTGTGTGTCTGTGTGTGTGTGTGTGTCTGTGTGTGTGTGTGTGTATATGTGTGTATGTATATGTGTGTATGTATATGTGTGTATGTATATGTGTGTGTCTGTGTGTGTATAACATTCGGAAATCGATGTGCAAATGTTCCTGCTTCTCCTAAGAAGTTAAAGACAGAAGTGCTGAAGGTGCTGAAACCATCTGAAGTGGCATCTAAAAACAGTTAATAAATGTATTTTGTATTGGTTTTAGTATCTTTCAACATTTACACTTACTCTGATGTACTGTGATGTTTCATCTGAAGGTTTCTGGCCATCAAGAACCAGATGTAACAGAGTATATTTTATATGACCCTCACACATGCACAGCTTCATTTCTGTACTGCAACAGCACTTGATGTACACTAAAAAAGCTTTTGACAGTCTGTTTTCTTCTCTTTTCTTACAGAAACAGAAAGGCAAAGAACGAACGGGGCACCAACGTATTCACACTGGAGATAAACCATTCAGATGTGATCAGTGTGGAGCAGCTTTTACTCAATCAGCTCATCTAAGGCGTCACCAACTTATTCACACTGGAGATAAACCATTCAGATGTGATCACTGTGGAGCAGCTTTTACTCAATCAGCTCATCTAAGGCGTCACCAACTTATTCACACTGGAGATAAACCATTCAGATGTGATCACTGTGGAGCAGCTTTTTCCCAGCAAGGTAATCTAAAGAGTCACCAACATATTCACACTGGAGATAAACCATTCAAATGTGGTCAGTGTGGAGCAGCTTTTACTCAATCAGCTCATCTAAGGCGTCACCAACTTATTCACACTGGAGATAAACCATTCAGATGTGGTCAGTGTGGAGCAGGTTTTACCACATCAACTTATGTAAGGATTCACCAACTTATTCACACTGGAGATAAACCATTCAGATGTGGTCAGTGTGGAGCAGCTTTTTCCCAGCAAGGTAGTCTAAAGAGTCACCAACGTATTCACTCTGGAAAAAAACCATTCAGGTGTGATCAGTGTGGAGCAGCTTTTACCCATCAAAGTAGTCTAAAGAGTCACCAACGTATTCACACTGGAGTAAAACCATTCAAATGTGATCAGTGTGGAGCAGCTTTTACCCATCAAAGTAGTCTAAAGAGTCACCAACGTATTCACACTGGAGTAAAACCATTCAAATGTGATCAGTGTGGAGCAGCTTTTACCCATCAAGGTAGTCTAAAGAGTCACCAACGTGTTCACACTGGAGATAAACCATTCAGATGTGGTCAGTGTGGAGCAGCTTTTACCCATCAAGGTAGTCTAAAGAGTCACCAACGTATTCACACTGGAGTAAAACCATTCAGATGTGATCAGTGTGGAGCAGCTTTTACTCGTTCAGCTTCTCTAAGGCGTCACCAACTTATTCACACTGGACATAAACCATTCAGATGTGAACAGTGTGGAGCAGCTTTTACCCGTCAAGGTAGTCTAAAGAGTCACCAACGTATTCACACTGGAGTAAAACCATTCAGATGTGATCAGTGTGGTGCAGCTTTTACTCAATCAGGCAGTCTAAAGACTCACCAACGTATTCACACTGGAGAAAAACCATTCAAATGTGATCAGTGTGGGAAAGCTTTTACTCGTTCAGCTTATCTAAGGACTCACCAACTTATTCACACTGGACATAAACCATTCAGATGTGGTCAGTGTGGGAAAGCTTTTACTCAATCAGGCAGTCTAAAGAAACACCAATGTATTCACAGTGGATAAAAACTTTCTGATCAGTCTGTGGCAGCTGTTGAACTATCACCATGTTTGGAGGTTTGAGTACAGCAGCTTTAACATCTTAGATGAGTGGAGAATTACTTTTCTTTGCTGATGGTGACAAAGTGTAGTTATGAGCTTTTCAATGTGTATTGAATCATTGCGCATGAAATGCTTAAAGAAATGTGTTTACGTCTTTTTTCCGGAGAGAAATGGAATCTGAAAGTATAATTGTAATAAATTACCTCTTAACCTTATATAAATTATTCCACTTTTAACAGTCAGAGACAACAGTATGAACTTTCTTTGTAATGTTTTGTTAGTTTTTCAATATAAACTGAGTTTTCTTTCTTTGTCTTCAGTTAGATTTTTACACCAGTTTTTCATTTTTCTGCATGTAAAGATTATTTGCAATTGATGCAATATCCACCAAATATTACAAAACTAACAGCATAGAGTAACTTGTGTAAGAGAAATGGTATATTTAGTTTGAGTTTGAATCATTTATTCCACTGACCAGTTTAAACAGTGTCTGAACTTAATCTGACCCTAAGTGAGTGTGCTTCAACTTGCAAATATGAAGTTCCTGTATCCGTTTATCTCCTAACAAACAGCTGCTTATTCTGAGAACCTCTGTACAGCCTGATCCTTGTGCTCTGACTGAGAAGCCTGTGTTAAACTCGTGTCGAGGACAACAAACTTCCCGGTTCTCATCTAATTAAAAATTGCACCTGGACCAAGAAGATCCATCTTCCTTCTTCCGTCTGATAAGTAGTTAGGGAGTTTTCTGCAGAAGTCTCTCATGTGAGACTGTTTGTTCGGCCAATTAGGAAGTTATGCAGCTGTGTCTTTTGTGAAGGTTTTTTATTCAACCCTATAAGACCTGTCTCCTTCTCTGAGCAGCAGAACTCTCAACTGAGACTTGTCCGCACGTCTGATCAACGTGTACCTTTCAAATAAACTTTTGTGTTAAACTTGAAGCTGTTTGCTTTCTCATTTGGATTACAGTAGAATTTCCACCACAACTTGTAGTATCGGGGGTCATGTTCTGGGTCTCTGGAAAGCGCCTAGAGACAACTTGTGTTGTAATAGACGCTATATAAATAAAATTGAATTGAATTGAATAGTATGCAGCAAATATAAAATATGTATCCAAGGTTACTACAGACTAAAATAAGACATATATATATATATCTCCATCCATTATCTATTCCCGCTTAATCCGTATCTGGGTCACAGGGGTCCAACCCGGACAGGTTGCCAGTCCATCGCAGGGCCACATAGAAAGACAGACAAACATGCACACTCACATTCACACCTACGGGCAATTTAGAATGATCAATTAACCTAGTATGCATGTTTTTGGCCTGTGAAAGACCCGCCAGGCCGGGAATCGAACCAGGAACCTTCTTGTGAGGCAACAGTGCTGACCACTAACCCATTGTGCTGCCCTTACACTTGTCTCTTAATGAAACAATCATTTTTATCATTATTATTTTATCATATCATTTCGGAAACTCTACCTTAGGGAAGGAGGTAAAGAGAGCAGAACCCCCTTCCCGCCTCAGTCACCACCATGTGCAGCCTTAACAGTTCTGCCTGCCCCCTCTGATGTTCCTGTCTAGAACTGGCCCTGCATGCTAATAGAGGGAGGTGAACACAGAAGAGACGTGGTCTCTTGTTGATTCCTGTCAGCATTCGCGCTGCTGCATTTTGGATCAGCTGGAGGATCTTCAGAGAATTACTTGGACATCCAGCCACATTACAGCTTAGGTGTCAAACTCTGGCCCAGTTTAATCATATTTGGCCCGCGAGGCTTTACCAAATGACTACTAGAGCTAGCCCGCCGGTATTATACAGCGCATTCATTCATTGCTAATACTACAAATCCCATAATGCCTTGCTGTTGTTTTGGCGCGTCAATCAGGACAGGTCCCAGAAACGCCCTCTCCTGTGTGACAGAAGTCATAGCGATCTGAAGCTACAACTGTCACTATGGCACCCCTTCCCAAAAATGGCAAAAAGAAGGGCAGACAACAGGAACTTTCTGGACAGGTGGGAGACAGAATATCTGTTTACAGAAGTAAAAGACAGACCTGTTTGTCTGATTTGTGGAGTCAACGTGGCTATAACTACGGAGTACAACATTTGACGACACTATGAAACAAAACACCATGTTAAGTACGAGGACCTGGACATGACTCAAAGGAGCCAGAAAGTGGAGGAGATGAACTATGTGAGCAACTTTTCTCCTCGATGAAGATGACCAAAACATCTCACAGGAGACGTCTGACTGATGAACACCTTCGCTCGATACTGAGGATTTCCTCAGCTCAAAGCCTGAGCCCAGACACTGATGAACTATCATCCAGGAAGAGATGCAGGTATCTGGTTGGGCATCAGATTAGATCAGTGTGCAGCAAACTGAGCAATAATTAACCTTTTCTTTATGCACTTTTTCTTGCTACTCCAGGACATGGGCTTGAATGGTTGATCGATGTTATTGTTATTTTATTTTAAAAATGATTATTATTTATTATTATTTAAATTTTATTTAATAAATGAATATCATTGATGTTTTTTTTATTTGAAATTGGTTTTTGCATATCTGGACTATTAAGTTATAAGTTGTATAGTAATACGTGTTGCTTGTTCCTTATTCAATGTAAATCTTGTTTGCGTCCACATTAAAAGGTTCATTTGTTCCATGCCGGCCCGCGACTTTGTTCAAGTTTTACATTTTGGCCAACTGTGTATTTGAGTTTGACACATTCACAAAATTGTGTTCACACTGCACTTTTCATTGTATTTAAGCATTGTTTATTATTGGTATAAAAAAATGTGCAGAAAAAATAAAATAAACACTTCATTGTTAATCTACACAAACAAACATGTATGACAGAGCCAGATCAGAGACCAAACCCCTAAACAAGTTTACTTTTCTTTGGGAATATAATCTCGTTAAACATCTGTGCGAATACTGAATTCTTTCACCCTGGAAAAACTTGAGAATTACATCGACACATTCTTCAACCACTTTTGTTTGCCGCTGATGACGTCCATACAGGGAGCAGCATGGAGAAGGCCAAGCCAACGCCAAGCAAGAGGACCGACACTCCGATTCAACCCAAAGTTCCCCGAGACGTTCATCCAGCTCCGAGGTTAGTGACATTCTGATCTCCATCCACGAAAAACCTTCCGGATTGGACACTAGAATAGCGCTCGTCGAACTACTACATGAAGAAGTCTGGAATTCAGCCGACAGCAGATGGCAACGCCGACCAAAGAAAACATCTCTCTCCGAGAATCTGTCACATCAATGTCTTCTCAGCAGGTGATTGTTACAAAAGAAAGCAAAGAAAAAAAAAGAATCTATGCTTGATGTACAATCGTGCAGCATGAGAGACAATCTGGTGTTTTCAGGAATCCGGGAACAAACTAAAGATGACAATCCCGAACAGCTGATTGAAGATTTCATGATGAAACAGCTGAAATTCCCAGCCGACACGGTGAAAGACATCACGTTCCACAGAGTCCATCGTATAGGAAGTAAAAGCCCCGAACATAAACGACCACGTCTGATTGTGGCTAAATTTGAACACTACAAACAAAAACAGCTGGTCCAACGCCAGGGCAGGAACCTGAGAGGAACCAACTACGGCCTGAAAGACCAGTTCCGGGAGGTCCTGAACAGAAGGAAGTTTCTGTTCCAGATCAGGAAGCAATTCATGAAAGAAGGAAAAAGACAGTAGTCGCGGTGGACAAACGTGTACAAACATGTATATGTAATATATATATATATATATATATATATATATATATATATATATATATATCCCTACACGGGATGTACCATCGAACCATAACTGAAGTGGCTGATCTCCAGAAGTCCTACCAATGGCTAGAGAGAGCTGGCCTACAGGACAGCACAGAGGCACTCGTCCTGGCTGCACAGGAGCAGGCTCTGAACACCAGAGCAATAGAGGCCCAGATATACCACACCAGACAAGACCCAGGTTGTAGGTTGTGCAAAGAAGCACCGGAAACAATCCAGCACATAACTGCAGGGTGTAAGATGCTGGCAGGTTAGGCATACATGGAACGCCATAACCAAGTAGCGGGCATACTCTACAGAAACATCTGTGTGGAGTATGGGCTGGAAACCCCAAGGTCAAAATGGGAAACACCTCCCAAGGTGGTGGAAAATGACAGAACAAAGCTCCTGTGGGACTTCCAGATACAGACAGACAGGATGGTGATGGCAAACCAACCAGACATCATGGCGGTAGACAAAGGGCAGAGGAAAGCCGTGGTGGTGGATGTGGCAATACCAAGTGATGGTAACATCAGGCGAAAGGAACACGAGAAGCTTGAGAAATACCAAGGGCTTAGAGAGGAGCTGGAGAAGGCCTGGAAGGTGAAGGTGACAGTAGTACCCGTGGTGATCGGAGCACTCGGGGCAGTAACCCCCAAACTGGAAGAGTGGCTGCAGCAGATCCCCGGAACAACCTCAGACATCTCAGTCCAGAAAAGTGCAGTGTTAGGAACAGCAAAGATACTGCGCAGAACCCTCAAGCTCCCTGGCCTCTGGTAGAGGACCCGAGCTTAGAAGGGACACCACCCACGGAGGGTGAGGAACCAGTTTTTTATATATATATATATATATATATATACCATGATTTTACCGGTCCGGCCCACTTGGGAAATAGATTTTCCTCCATGTGGCCCCTCAGCTAAAACGAGTTTAACATCCCTGCTCAAGCTACAATATCACTTTCACTTCTAGATGTTGGAACTGCGATAGATTGGCGACCTCTCCGGGTGGACCCCTGCCTTCCGCCTACTATGCGTCGGGATAGGCTCCGACAGATGGATGGATTTTAAACACTGTCTACAGCAGAACTGCCCATCTGACAAAAACTTCAGCTGTACCTGAACCTGCCCCATTCCACATTCAACAACCAGTGGTCATGAGAGGAAGTGGCCATCAGCTGCTGTACTTCTACCACCTGACCACTAGATGGAGTCATGAAGATCCACTTCCACTTTATGTGATGAATGGAGGGTGAAGTTACGTTTGACAATTAACCTATGATTGTCTGAATTTCTGTTTCCATGGCACAAAGAAATTATGACATATTAAAAAAAAACTTCAGAGACTAGTAAAGTAATCCAAAGTAACAAGCAGCCAAACCAAGCCAACTTTCCACTTTGCTTTGCTTTCAGAATCATTACCAGTCACAGTAACAAACCTGTATCTCACCAAAGCAGACCTCCAGAACCAACTGGCACAACTTAACTGGAACAACTTTAAAACAAAACGGAGGCGGTCTTCTGTACAGAACAGGCTGATTACTACAGAAACTAGAACATCTTGAGAAAACATGAATGAGACTCTGTCTCTATGTAAGTCTGGCTTCTGTAACAGTGAAGAAGCTCAAATGTAAATCTGTGCTCCAGAGATACAATTCATCCTCCTTTACAGCTCAATTACACAAAAGTTACACAAGCAGCAAAAACGTCATCCAGGAATCACATTTTATTTTGAAAGGCTCCATAGGAAACATCACTCAGTTTTTTTGGTTACGAAAACTAATTAACATCAACTGATCATCAGCAAAGTCAGCGAAGTCAATGACAATGTTGTCATCTAACAATCATGTGGATTTCTTTTCAAACACAAGAGTGATGAAAGTTTACAATGATAAAGGAGCTAGGAGTCTTCTCCAAACACGATGAGCAAAATGAAATACGAACATATGAAAAAGCCAAAGTCCACAAATTAAACCAACAAAATTACAGTTTCTTCAAACAGTCCAAAGAGTTTAAGAACCCACTGAGACACAACTGACTGATCCTCAAATGAGCCAGAGCAGCACCGGAGGAGGAGGAGGAGGAGGAGGAGGAGGAGGAGGAGGAGGAGGAGGAGGAGGAGGAGCAGGAGAGAGGTAGGAGGAGGCAGACAGGTAGGAGAACAACTGAGAGAAAGAGGATGAGACAGGTAGGAAGAGGAGGTCACATGTAGGAGGAGACAGGTTGGAGGAGGAGGACGAAAGAGGTAGGAGGAAGAGGAAGAGGCGGCGACAGGTAGGAGGAAGTGTTAAGAGGAGGAGGAGACAGGTTGGAGGAGCATGAGAGAGGTAGGAGGAGACGGGTACAAGAAGGAGGAGACAGAGACAGATAGAAGAGACAGAGACGGGTGGGAAGAGGAGGAGGCAGAGGATAAGAAGGTATCAGGTATCTGGTATCAGGAAGGGCAGCACGGTGGCTTAGTGGTCAGCACTGTTGCCTCACACCAAGAAGGTTCGTGGTTCGGTTCCCGGCCCGGTGGTCTTTCTGTGTGTAGTTTGCATGTTCTCCCCGTGCTTGCGTGGGTTCCCTCCGGGTACTCCGGCTTCCTCCCACAGTCCTAAAACATGCAGGGTAGGTTGACTGATCACGCTAAATTGCCCGTAGGTGTGAACGTGAGCGTTCTGGTTGTCTGTCTTTGTATGTGGCCCTGCGATGGACTGGTGAACTGTCCAGGAGGACCCCTGCTATCAGTCTGGATAGGCTCTGACAGACCCCCGTGACCCAGAAATCGATTAAGCGGGTGTAGATAATGGATGGATGATATCAGGAAGAGGAGAGTAGTAGGAGGAGGAGGAAGGCACACGTAGGAGGACAAGAAAGGGGGAGGAGGAAGAGATAGGTAGAAGGGTAAGAAAGAGAAGAATGAGACACATGCAGAGCTGCAGTCTTACACGCTTCTTTGATAACCAGGACTACTGCCTGCCGAAGCGGCACCACACCTTTTTAAAGAAGACGAAAAGAAAAGAAGGCAATGAAATCATCCTAAATGTTCTCATTGAAAATCTATAATCCGTAAATGATTATGATGGGAGTGGTGGCCTGGTGGTTACAGTGGTGGGCTTGGGCGTGTTCGTATTGGGCATGGGCCCGTTCGTATTGGGCGTGGTGGACCCAGGTTCAAGGCCAGGGCTGCCCACAATGGTAAATCACTGGGGGCCCCTGAGCAAGGCTCTTAACTCCCAATTGCTCCCTGGGCGCTGGTTCCCCATCCTCCAAATGTTCACCAAGCGCGACGTAATAGAGGCGTTAACCAAAATAACCTCGTAAAAATAAAAACAAATACGCATTTAGTGCGAACTAAAGATCGAACAATCAGATGCGGATTACTAAATATACGATCTTTAAGCTCCAAGTCTCTATTAGTAAACGATCTAATTACTGAGACCCGGAGTGACATTTTCTGCTTAACAGAAACGTGGCTCCAAGAGGAAGAGTTTGTTAGTTTAAATGAATCAACGCCGTCCGGTTACTTTAATTATCATATTCCTCGAATCACAGGTCGAGGTGGAGGAGTAGCGGCGATCTATGACTCCAGTCTTCAGATAAAATCCAAACCTAAATGTGATTATAATACGTTTGAAAGCCTCACGCTTAGTTTAAAACTGCCGAGCTGGAAATCAGAGAAGCCAGTTTTGTTAGTGGTAGTTTACCGGCCTCCTGCTGCTGCTTATCTGGAGTTTCTGTCTGAGTTCTCAGATTTCTGATCTAGTTTATTGATCAGTACAGATAAAGTCATCATAGTGGGCGACTTTAACATTCATATGGATGTTGACAACGACAGTCTTAAGTTGGCTTTTGATTCTCTTCTAGAATCGATGGGGATTTTACAAAAAGTTAACGAACCGACGCATTGTCTTAATCATACTCTTGATCTGGTCCTCGTCTACGGTGTAGAACCTGATAATCTGTTAGTGTCGCATGTAAACTCCCTCCTATCCGACCACTATTTAATAACTTTTGAATTCAACATTGTCAACGTTACGCATAATAGGAGGAATTACTTTAGCAGGTGTCTATCCGATAAAGCTATTACTTAATTTAAGGAGGCCATTGCTCTTCATCTTCTTACAGTGGAACATAGTGAAGCAGTTGAGGGTTGTGACCTCGGTTCTACCTCTGCAGACGTTGATTTCCTTGTCGGTAGCACTGCAGATGTTCGTATGTTAAAACAGAAAGTGCGTAAAATGGGAAGAAAGTGGTACTCTAGTAGGTCTGTAGATATTTATTATGCATGGAAAGATAGTCTAATAGTGTATAAAAAAGCACTTTGCAAAGCTAGAACTGCCTATTATTCAGTGTTAATAGAGGATAATAAAAATAACCCACTTTTTCTGTTCAGCACTGTAGCCAGGCTGACAAAGAGCCACAACTCTGTTGAGCCGTGCATCCCTGCAGCTCTCAGTAGTGAAGACTTTATGAGCTTCTTCAGCAATAAAATTGTCAGAATTAGAGAGGAAATCGGCCAGAACCACCCGGCAGTGGCTGTGGGCATTTCTTCAACTTCGGCAACTCCCTTATGCTCTGACCTGACTCTAGACTGTTTTGTTCCCGTTGACCTCTCTGAGCTGACCTCAGTCGTCAATGGATCTAAATCATCCACGTGTCTGTTAGACCCAATCCCAACTCGACTACTTAAAAATATTTTCTCTCTTATTGGACTGACAATACTGGAACAGATCAACTTGTCCCTAGTCTTAGGATATGGGCCACAGGCTTTTAAAGTTGCAGTAATCAAACCATTACTTAAAAAACCCTCTCTTGACCCAGACATTTTAGACCGATTTCCAACCTTCCATTTATCTCTAAAATTCTGGAAAGGGTAGTTGCAAGCCAGCTGTGTGACAATTTGTATAGAAATTATGTATTTGAAGTTCTTCAGTCAGTGTTTAGATGCATCATAGCACAGAAACAGCACTGGTTCCAGTCTCCAATGACCTTCTTATGGCCTCAGATTATGGGTTAGTGTCCATACTGGTTCTGCTGGACCTCAGCGCTGCTTTTGATACCATAGATCACAGCATTTTACTACAGAGGCTAGAGTATGTTGTTGTGATTAAAGGGACAGCTCTAGATTGGTTTAAATCATATCTGTCTGATAGATTCCAGTTTGTTCATGTTCATGAGGTTTCTTCTGTACAGACAAGGGTCTGCTATGGTGTCCCACAGGGTTCAGTTCTAGGGCCAATCTTGTTCAATTTATACATGCTGCCCTTGGGAACCACGGCATTAATTTTCATTGTTATGCTGATGATACGCAGCTGTATCTGTCTATGAAGATGAAACAGAACCATTAGACAAACTTCAGATGTGTCTTAAGGACATCAAGGACTGGATGTCCAGAAATTTTTTGCTACTAAATTCTGATAAAACAGAGATTGTTGTTTGTGGTCCCAAACACCTCAGGAAGGGATTGGATGGTCTTGCAATGGCCTCCAGTAAAACTGTGCAAAACCTTGGCATTATATTCCATCAGGATTTGTCATTTAAACAGCATATTAATCAGGTTTGTAAAACTGCGTTTTTCCACCTTCGTAATATCACAAAGATTAGAAGCATCCTCCCGCAGAGTGATGCTGGAAAACTAATTCATGCGTTCGTATCTTCTAGACTCGATTACTGTAACGTGTTGTTGGCTGGATGTCCAAGTAATTCTCTGAACAGCCTCCAGCTGATCCAAAATGCAGCAGCACGAGTGCTGACAGGAACCAACAAGAGAGACCATGTCTCTCCAGTTTTAGCTTCCCTCCATCGGCTCCCTGTAAAATTTAGAATCCAATTCAAAATTTTATTACTGGCATATAAAGTCCAAAATGGCCTAGCGCCACGATATTTGCAAGACCTTATAGAACCGTACGTTCCTAATAGAGTTCTCCGTTCTCAGGGTGCAGGTTTACTCGTAGTTCCTAGAAGATCCAGATGTAGATTTGGAGGACGGGCTTTCTGTTATCAGGCACCATCACTCTGGAACCAACTTCCAGTTTGGGTTAAGGAGGCTGACACCACCTCCACCTTTAAAACTAAACTTAAAACATTTCTGTTTAATAAAGCATATAGTTAGTGTATATTTAGTACCTTAATGTATCAGGACCAGTAGTCAAAGCTGCAGCTACAGGACCAGATTAGAGCAGCTCATTTTAAACAGCTTCGGTGTAGATCTGCTGCTATAGGCCTATGCTGCAGGGGGGGCACCAACATGATCCACTGAGTGGTGCCTTTCACCTCCTCTGTTTCTCTTTGCCTTCTCTGTCTCTGCTTCACCTCAACCCTCATTTATTAACAATATCCCATAAACTTAATTGTGGTCCATTGTTCTGGTAGTTTTTTGTGCTTGTCTGGTCCTTCTTTTCCTCTTCTCTGCATGTCCTGCAGACCAGAACCTCAGGAGCTCCTTGCTGACCTGCAGTTCCACCTCTGACCATCCCAGTGTCTTCCTTCACCTGTCTGTATGGAGGTCTATTGAATACTTGCTGGTTTCAGCTCTGCTAGTCCTTGTTTGCTGTCTATTGAATACTTGCTGACGTCAAAGGTACAAGACATCCTGTCTTGTACCTTTGACGGTGTCTCTATGTCTCTATTCTTTCTTATTTCTTGCTCTACCCGGCTGGCCTTCAGCAGGAGGGTCCCCCCTCATGAGCCAGGTCCTGCTCAAGGTTTCTTCCCTCTTAAAGGGGAGTTTTTCCTTGCCACTGTTTGGCTTAAGGTTTTTCTTCCACTAGGGAAGTTTTTACCTGCCGCTGTTTATGTAATAATTGCTCGGTGGTCATGTTCTGGGTCTCTGGAAAGCGCCTAGAGACAACTTGTGTTGTAACAGACGCTATATAAATAAAATTGAATTGAATTGAATTGGTTCTAGCAGCCCACTGGAGAGCTAGTTTCACTAGTGAGCAGTGAAACTAGGGTAGATGATCAGAGGAAGGGATGATCAGCCCTCCAGCATGTGGATCCTGTAGCAGTAGTTGGCATGTGAGTAACATAGCTTCAGTTAGCATGTGGCTAACATAGCTTCAGTTGGCAAGTGGCTAAAAAAGCTTCAGTTGGCACGTGGCTAACTTAGCTTCAGTTAGCACATGGCTAACATAGCTTCAGTTAGGCTTCAGTTAGCATGTGGCTAAAAAAGCTTCAGTTAGCATGTGGCAAACATAGCTATAGTTGGCATGTGGCTAACATAGCTTTAGTTAGCACGTGGCTAACATAGCTTCAGTTAGCACGTGGCTAACATAGCTACAGTTAGCATGGGGCTAACATAGGTTCAGTTAGGATGTGGCTAATATAGCTTTAGTTAGCATGTGGCTAACATAGCTTCAGTTAGCATGGGGCTAACATAGGTTCAGTTGGCACGTGGTTAACATAGCTTCATTTAGCACGTGGCTAACATAGCTTCAGTTAGCACGTGGCAAACATAGGTTCAGTTAGAATGTGGCTAATATAGCTTTAGTTAGCATGTGGCTAACATAGCTTCATTTAGCACGTGGCTAACATAGCTTCATTTAGCACGTGGCTAACATAGCTTCAGTTAGCACGTGGCAAACATAGTTTCAGTTTGGCACCATTCTACCTAAACAAGAACATTTCCAATTTGACAAGCAGCATTTCCAGATGAATGTGACCTCTGAGTCACAAGTTTCAGCTGTTCTACAATTAAACTGTCTGGAAACAGGAAGCACACAAAAAAATGTCAGCATTAACCAGCAGAAACAATAAAATCCAATAGTTTTATATACAAAACTGATGTCACATTCACTAAAAATCTGATGTATTCACTGGAATAAATGAAGGACATCTATTGAATCCTGTTTTCCTTTAAGTGTTTGAGCTGATGTGATGGTTTCCTCTCAAACATCTAATCAAGTTTGTTCTTAGATTGTCCCGGGAATCAGAATAATTGACATGAATTAACATTTAAACAGATAAGAATAAAAAACAACCCATCCCAACAGCCTCCATCTGTCACATGATGATTTTAACAAAGACACTCAGAGTTAAAAACAGAAACACCACAATGTAATTATTAGGATCAAAATTAGCCAAAGGCTCAATGATGTCAAACGTATGCCATGAAATCACTCAAACATCAGACCATTTACCAGCTGATACCATGTCTGCAGGTGTAAAGAAGCAAGAGCACAGTCGATGACATGTGAGCTGAAGATGGCCAGAACTACAGATACCACAGACGTCAACGAGGGGACCCGTTATCATTTTTATTTGTTTTAATTTGCTGAACCACTGGTGTCCTCCAGAGTACTGGGACTACATGACAAGACTTAAGTTGGATCAATTTAACAACAAACCTGTAAAACACTCCAGGACCAAGGATGAACTGAGCCAGACCTAGATGTGGACCTGGACCTGAGTTTGATTAAGTAAAAATGTCTCTGGTCCTGTTGAATCTTAAGCAGTGAGAGGAGACACTAGGAAAGTAATTCATGTTATTATTTTGGTGTGTTCACACACCGTGTAATGATCTCGATGAATAAATAACAGGCCACACATTTTCTTCTTTGGTCTTTAATTTAGAGGCAGCACCCTGCATTAGTCTAAATGTTGGTAAACATTAAGTAAATAAGCATGTAGGTTGACATACATGTCTGTTGTCAGTAGGGGCCTCTAACATCGATCCAGAATGTTCTTCAGCACATCAGCTGGTGGGTTTAGAAGAATTAACAAACATTGGAAATGTTTCTAGATGTCAGAAATGTTTGAAGTCAGGTCCCGTTACAAAAAAGTGAGACTATGTTCTGATGGGAATATCTGAGTTCTTAAGTGCTTGTAAAGGGTAGTCAAATGAAAACAGTTCTTATTTTCTCATGAACCACACCACATCAGCTGAATGGTGTCCACACATGAAGAAAAATGAAGATGCTCCAGAGGCACTGATCAGAACTGACCGATCTGTTGAAAATATGGTAAGTGAAGAATGTGTTCAGTAGCGTCACAGGACATTACATGTTTGATGAGAAGATGACATCCCACTGTACATGGCCACCTCCTCTGGGGTTTGGACAGAGCCTCAAAGAGTCGCTCAGGTTTACTGACATGGGCGTGAAGGTCACATGTCCTCGTACAGCAGCATGCCATTAAAGATGGTCAGGGGCTCCACAGAGTGGGCCAGTCTGCCCATCACCAGGTCGATGCAAACTGTGTCCCGGGTCTGCAGAGGCAGGATGATGCTAAACACAGCCAGAGAACCTGGAGGGGGTCTGGCTTCAGCCACAGGCTTGTTCTCCAGATCTTCAGGCTGGTATCCTCCAGAGTCCACCCGGGCCATACCATAGTTGGACTTGGACAGAACCGCTTCAATCTTCTCATTCTTGTAACCCGTCAGGACAGCGCTGAAGAAGTAATGCCCATTTATGGGGGCAGTGAAAATACCTGCAGGAGACAAAGATCACATAAACACCAGTGACAAAATAAAAATCTAAGAAATCTAATTTAGTGGACTTTCACCGAGCTATTGGTTCTGTTTTGTCTTTGAATCAAACACACTGAATGATACTGAATGACCACCAAACATACTCTGACTAAATGAAAAGGAGAATAAGCACAGGCCATAGCACAAATTACATAACCAATAAAATAAAAAGGCTTTTTTTTTTTAAAATGTCATAGCAGGGTAGGATAAGAGAAAAAAGAAGTTCAGCTCTATTAGTCTTGGCTGTCCTGGTTTCAGCTCTGCTAGTCCTGGTTTCTGTTCTGCTAGTCCTGGTGTCAGTTCTGGTAGTCCTGGTTTCAGTTCTGGTAGTCCTGGTTTCTGTTCTGCTAGTCCTGGTTTCAGTTCTGGAAGTCCTGGTTTCTGTTCTGCTAGTCCTGGTTTCAGTTCTGTTAGTCCTGGTTTCAGTTCTGCTAGTACTGGTTTCGACTCATCTAGTCCTGGTTTCAGTTCTGGTAGTATTGGTTTCAGTTCTGTTAGCCCTGGTTTCGACTCATCTAGTCCTGGTTTCAATTCTGGTAGTCCTGGTGTCAGTTCTTTTAGTCCTGGTTTGGACAGTTGTGAATTAAAATCTGCTAGTCCTGGTTTCTATTCTGGTAGTCCTGGCTTCTTTTCTGTTAGTCCTGGTTTCAGTTCGGTTAGTCCTGGTTTCGACTCATCTAGTCCTGATTTTAGTTCTGTTAGTCCTGGTTTCAGCTCTGCTAGTCCTTGTTTGGAAAGTTGTGAAATCAAATCTGCTAGTCCTGGTTTCAGTTCTGGTAGTCCTGGTTTTGGTTCTTCTAGTCCTGGTTTCAGGTCTGCTAGTCCCGGTTTAAGTTCTGGTAGTCCCGGTTTTAGTTCTGGTAGTCCCGATTTCAGTTCTGCTAGTCCTGGTTTCAGTTCTGCTAGTCCTGGTTTCAGTTCTGTTAATCCTGGTTTAGGTTCTGTTAGTGCTGGGTTCATTTCTGCTAGTCCTGGTTTCAGTTCTGCTAGTCCTGGTTTCAGTTCTGGTAGTCCTGGTGTCAGGTCTGTTAGTCCTGGTTTGGACAGTTGTGAATTCAAATCTGCTAGTTCTGGTTTCAGTTCTGGAAGTCCTAATTTCATTTCTGGTAGTGCTGGTTTCTGTTCTGTTATTTCCGGTTTCTCTTCTGCTAGTCCTGGTTTCAGTTCTGGAAGTCCCGGTTTCAGTTCTGTTAGTCCTGGTTTCGACTAATCTAGTCCTGGTTATAGTTCTGTTAGTAAAAATCTAAGAAATCTAATTTAGTGGACTTTCACCGAGCTATTGGTTCTGTTTTGTCTTTGAATCAAACACACTGAATGATACTGAATGACCACCAAACATACTCTGACTAAATGAAAAGGAGAATAAGCACAGGCCATAGCACAAATTACATAACCAATAAAATAAAAAGGCTTTTTTTTATTTAATGTCATAGCAGGGTAGGATAAGAGAAAAAAGAAGTTCAGCTCTATTAGTCTTGGCTGTCCTGGTTTCAGCTCTGCTAGTCCTGGTTTCTGTTCTGCTAGTCCTGGTGTCAGTTCTGGTAGTCCTGGTTTCAGTTCTGGTAGTCCTGGTTTCTGTTATGCTAGTCCTGGTTTCAGTTCTGGAAGTCCTGGTTTCTGTTCTGCTAGTCTTGGTGTCAGTTCTGGTAGTCCTGGTTTCAGTTCTGGTAGTCCTGGTTTCTGTTCTGAGTCAGAGTCAGAGTCAAGTTTATTGTCAATTCTACCACATGTGAGATACATACAGAGAATCGAAATTGCGTTACCCTCAAACCCTCGGTGCTACACAATAAATACATTTTAAACATAAAGTGCAGGTTAAAAAGAGACAAGAAACAAGTTGTGACATGACAACAACAGTTTTTCGGTTTGTTTAAAGTGACATGGTGCAAAGCAAGCGGTCCAGTTCTGCCAAAATACAGATACTGAGATCAGAGTGAGTGAGGGGGGGGCAAGGCGGGAAAAGGTGGAAGAGAAGGGAGAGTGTTAAGTGTCCTGACAGCCTGGTGGACGAAGCTATCCTTCAGTCGGCTGGTTCTGGCTCGGAGGGTCCGCAGCCTCCTCCCTGAAGGCAGCAGACTGAAGAGGCTGTGTGACGGGTGGGTGGGGTCTCTCACAATGCTGAGGGCTTTGCGAGTCAGACGGCTGCTGTAAATGTCCTGAAGTGAGGGGAGAGAGACACCAACGATCTTCTCAGCTGCTCTCACGACGCGTTGGAGAGACTTGCGGCAGGTTGCGGTGCAGGATCTGTACCACACGGTGATGCAGCTGGTCAGGATGCTCTCGATGGTGCCTCTGTAGAAGGTGTACCTGATGGGGGCCGGGGCTCTGCTAGTCCTGGTTTCAGTTCTGGAAGTCCTGGTTTCTGTTCTGCTAGTCCTGGTTTCAGATCTGGAAGTCCTGGTTTTGACAGTTGTGAATTCAAATCTGCTAGTCCCGGTTTCAGTTCTGGTAGTCCTGGTTTCAGTTCTGTTAGACCTGGTTTGGACAGTTGTGAATTCAAATCTGCTAGTCCTGGTTTCAGTTCTGGTAGTCCTGGTTTCCGTTCTGGTAGTCCCGGTTTCTGTTCTGCTAGTCCTGGTTTCAGTTCTGGAAGTCCCGGTTTCAGTTCTGTTAGTCCTGGTTTCGACTCATCTAGTCCTGGTTTTAGTTCTGTTAATCCTGGTTTCAGCTCTGCAAGTCCTTGTTTGGACAGTTGTGAATTCAAATCTGCTAGTCCTGGTTTCAGTTCTGGTAGTCCTGGTTTTGGTTCTTCTAGTCCTGGTTTTAGTTCTGCTAGTCCCGGTTTCTGTTCTGGTAGTCCCGGTTTTAGTTCTGGTAGTCCCGGTTTCAGTTCTTCTAGTCCTGGTTTCAGTTCTACTAGTCCGGGTTTCAGTTCTGCTAATCCTGGTATCAGTTCTGGTAGTGCTGGGTTTTGTTCTGCTAGCCCTGGTTTCATTTCTGCAAGTCCTGGTTTCAGTTCTGGTAGTCCTGGTGTCAGTTCTGTTAGTCCTGGTTTGGACAGTTGTGAATTCAAATCCGCTAGTCCTGGTTTCAGTTCTGGAAGTCCTAATTTCAGTTCTGGTAGTGCTGGTTTCTGTTCTGTTAGTTCCGGTTTCTCTTCTGCTAGTCCTGGTTTCAGTTATGGAAGTCCCGGATTCAGTTGTGTTAGTCCTGGTTTCGACTCATCTAGTCCTGGTTTTAGTTCTGGTAGTCCTGGTTTCAGCTCTGCTAGTCATTGTTTGGACAGTTGTGAATTCAAATTTGCTAGTCCTAGTTTCAGTTCTGGTAGTCCTGGTTTCAGTTCTGCTAGTCCCGGTTTCAGTTCTGGTAGTCGTGGTTTCCTTTCTGGTAGTCCCGGTTTTAGTTCTTTTAGTCCTGGTTTCAGTTCTGCTAGTCCCGGTTTCAGTTCTGTTAGTCCTGGTTTAGGTTCTGTTAGTGCTGGGTTCAGTTCTTCTAGTCCTGGTTTCAGTTCTGCTAGTCCGGGTTTCAGTTCTGCTAATCCTGGTATCAGTTCTGGTAGTGCTGGGTTTTGTTCTGCTAGTCCTGGTTTCAGTTCTGGTAGTCCTGGTGTCAGTTCTGTTAGTCCTGGTTTGGACAGTTGTGAATTCAAATCCGCTAGTCCTGGTTTCAGTTCTGGAAGTCCTAATTTCAGTTCTGGTAGTGCTGGTTTCTGTTCTGTTAGTTCCGGTTTCTCTTCTGCTAGTCCTGGTTTCAGTTATGGAAGTCCCGGATTCAGTTGTGTTAGTCCTGGTTTCGACTCATCTAGTCCTGGTTTTAGTTCTGGTAGTCCTGGTTTCAGCTCTGCTAGTCATTGTTTGGACAGTTGTGAATTCAAATTTGCTAGTCCTAGTTTCAGTTCTGGTAGTCCTGGTTTCAGTTCTTCTAGTCCCGGTTTCAGTTCTGGTAGTCCTGGTTTCCTTTCTGGTAGTCCCGGTTTCAGTTCTTTTAGTCCTGGTTTCAGTTCTGCTAGTCCCGGTTTCAGTTCTGTTAGTCCTGGTTTAGGTTCTGTTAGTGCTGGGTTCATTTCTGCTAGTCCTGGTTTCAGTTCTGTTAGTCCTGGTTTCAGTTCTGTCAGTCCCGGTTTCAGTTCAGGTAGTCCTGGTTTCAGTTCTGTTAGCCCTGGTTTCAGCTCTGCTAGTCCTTGTTTGGAACGTTGTGAAATCAAATCTGCTAGTCCTATTTTCAGTTCTGGTAGTCCTGGTTTCTGTTCTGCTAGTCCTGGTTTCAGTTCTGCTAGTCCCGGTTTCAGTTCTGGTAGTCCTGGTTTCCTTTCTGGTAGTCCCGGTTTCAGTTCTTCTAGTCCTGGTTTCAGTTCTGCTAGTCCCGGTTTCAGTTCTGTTAGTCCTGGTTTCAGTTCTGGTAGTCCTGGTTTCTGTTCTGCTAGTCCTGGTTTCAGTTCTGGTAGTCCTGGTTTCAGTTCTTGTAGTCCTGGTGTCAGTTCTGCTAGTCCTTCTTTCAGTTCTGCTTGTCCCGGTTTCAGTTATTGTCGTCCTGGTTTCAGTTCGGTTAGTCCTGGTTTGGACAGTTGTGAATTCAAATCTACTAGTCCTGGTTTCAGTTCTGGTAGTCCTGGTTTCTGTTCTACTAGTCCTGGTTTCAGTTCTTCTAGTCCCGGTTTCAGTTCTGGTAGTCCTGGTTTCCTTTCTGGTAGTCCCGGTTTCAGTTCTTCTAGTCCTGGTTTCAGTTCTGCTAGTCCCGGTTTCAGTTCTGTTAGTCCTGGTTTCAGTTCTGGTAGTCCTGGTTTCTGTTCTGCTAGTCCTGGTTTCAGTTCTGGTAGTCCTGGTTTCAGTTCTTGTAGTCCTGGTGTCAGTTCTGCTAGTCCTTCTTTCAGTTCTGCTTGTCCCGGTTTCAGTTATTGTCGTCCTGGTTTCAGTTCGGTTAGTCCTGGTTTGGACAGTTGTGAATTCAAATCTACTAGTCCTGGTTTCAGTTCTGGTAGTCCTGGTTTCTGTTCTACTAGTCCTGGTTTCAGTTCTGCTAGTCCCGGTTTCAGTTCTGGTAGTCCCGGTTTCAGTTCTGTTACTCCTGGTTTCGAATCATTTAGTCCTGGTTTCAGTTCTGGAAGTCCTGGTTTCAGTTCTATTAGTCCTGGTTTAGGTTCTGTTAGTGCTGGGTTCATTTCTGCTAGTCCTGGTTTCAGTTCTGGTAGTCCTGGTGTCAGGTCTGTTAGTCCTGGTTTGGACAGTTGTGAATTCAAATCTGCTAGTTCTGGTTTCAGTTCTGGAAGTCCTAATTTCAGTTCTGGCAGTGCTGGTTTCTGTTCTGTTAGTTCCGGTTTCTCTTCTGCTAGTCCTGGTTTCTGTTCTGGAAGTCCCGGATTCAGTTCTGTTAGTCCTGGTTTCGACTCATCTAGTCCTAGTTTCAGTTCTGGTAGTCCTGGTTTCTGTTCTGCTAGTCCTGGTTTCAGTTCTGCTAGTCCCGGTTTCAGTTCTGGTAGTCCTGGTTTCCTTTCTGGTAGTCCCGGTTTCAGTTCTTCTAGTCCTGGTTTCAGTTCTGCTAGTCCCGGTTTCAGTTCTGTTAGTCCTGGTTTCAGTTCTGGTAGTCCTGGTTTCTGTTCTGCTAGTCCTGGTTTCAGTTCTGGTAGTCCTGGTTTCAGTTCTTGTAGTCCTGGTGTCAGTTCTGCTAGTCCTGCTTTCAGTTCTGCTTGTCCCGGTTTCAGTTATTGTCGTCCTGGTTTCAGTTCGGTTAGTCCTGGTTTGGACAGTTGTGAATTCAAATCTACTAGTCCTGGTTTCAGTTCTGGTAGTCCCGGTTTCAGTTCTGTTAGTCCTGGTTTCAGTTCTTCTAGTCCCGGTTTCAGTTCTGGTAGTCCCGGTTTCAGTTCTGTTAGTCCTGGTTTTGACTCATCTAGTCCTGGTTTTCGTTCTGCTACTCTTGGTTTCAGTTCTTTTAGTCCTGGTTTCAGTTCTGTTAGAGCTGGTATCACTTCTTTTTGTCCTGGTTTCAGTTCTGTTAGTCCTGGTTTCAGTTCTGCTAGTCCTTGTTTCAGATCTGCTAGTCCCAGTTTCAGTTCTCTTAGTCCTGGTTTCAGTTCTGTTAGTCCTGGTTTCAGTTCTGTTAGTCCTGGTTTCAGTTCTGTCAGTCCCGGTTTCAGTTCAGGTAGTCCTGGTTTCAGTTCTTTTAGTCCTGGTTTCAGTTCTGGTAGTCCCAGTTTCAGTTCTGTTAGTCCTGGTTTAGGTTCTGTTAGTGCTGGGTTCAGTTCTTCTAGTCCCGGTTTCAGTTCTTGTAGTCCCGGTTTCAGTTCTGTTAGTCCCGGTTTCGACTCGTCTAATCCTGGTTTCAGTTCTGGAAGTCCTGGTTTCAGTTCTGGTAGTCCCGGTTTCAGTTCTGTTAGCCCTGGTTTCGACTCATCTAGTCCTGGTTTCAATTCTGGTAGTCCTGGTGTCAGTTCTTTTAGTCCTGGTTTGGACAGTTGTGAATTAAAATCTGCTAGTCCTGGTTTCTATTCTGGTAGTCCTGGCTTCTTTTCTGTTAGTCCTGGTTTCAGTTCGGTTAGTCCTGGTTTCGACTCATCTAGTCCTGATTTTAGTTCTGTTAGTCCTGGTTTCAGCTCTGCTAGTCCTTGTTTGGAAAGTTGTGAAATCAAATCTGCTAGTCCTGGTTTCAGTTTTGGTAGTCCTGGTTTTGGTTTTTCTAGTCCTGGTTTCAGGTCTGCTAGTCCCGGTTTAGGTTCTGGTAGTCCCGGTTTTAGTTCTGGTAGTCCCGATTTCAGTTCTGCTAGTCCTGGTTTCAGTTCTGCTAGTCCTGGTTTCAGTTCTGTTAGTCCTGGTTTCAGTTCTTCTAGTCCCGGTTTCAGTTCTGGAAGTCCTGGTTTCGGTTCTGTTAGTCCTGGTTTAAGTTCTGTTAGTCCTGGTTTCAGTTCTGTTAGTGCTGGTTTCGACTCATCTAGTCCTGGTTTTATTTTTGGAAGTCCTGGTTTTAATTCTGCTAGTCCTGTTTTCAGTTCTGTTAGTCTTGGTTTCGACTCATCTAGTCCTGGTTTCAGTTCTTTTAGTCCTGGTTTCAGTTCTGTTAGTGCTGGTTTCGACTCATCTAGTACCGGTTTCAGTTCTGGTAGTTCCGGTTTCAGTTCTGGTAGTCCCGGTTTCAGTTCTGTTAGTCCTGGTATCGACTCATCTAGTCCTGCTTTTTGTTCTGGAAGTCCTGGTTTCAGTTCTGTTAGTCCTGGTTTCAGTTTTGTTAGTCCTGGTTTCGACTCATCTAGTCCTGGTTTTAGTTCTACTAGTCGTGGTTTCAGTTCTGTTAATCCTGGTTTCAGTTCTGCTAGTCCCGGTTTCAGTTCTGTTAGTCCTGGTTTCGACTCATCTAGTCCTGGTTTTCATTCTGTTAGTCCTGGTTTCAGTTCTTTTAGTCCTGGTTGCAGTTCTGTTAGTCCTGGTTTCGACTCGTCTAGTCCTGGTTTTAATTCTGGTAGTTAGTCTGTTAGTTCTGGTTTGGACAGTGGTGAATTCAAATCTGCTAGTACTGGTTTCTTTTCTGGTAGTCCTGGCTTCTGTTCTGCTAGTCCTGGTTTCAGTTCTGCTAGTTCCGGCTTTAGGTCTGTTAGTCCTGGTTTCAGTTCTGGTAGTCCTGGTTTCAGATCTGGCAGTCCCAGTTTCAGTTCTGTTAGTCCTGGTTTCAGTACTGTTAGGCCTGGTTTCGACTCATCTAGTACCGGTTTCAGTTCTGGTAATCCCGGTTTCAGGTCTGGTAGTTCCAGTTTCAGTTCTGTTAGTCCTGGTTTCGACTCATCTAGTCCCGGTTTCAGTTCTGGTAGTCCCGGTTTCAGTTCATTTAGTCCCGGTTTCTGTTCTGTTAGTCCGGGTTTCAGCTCTTTTAGTGCTGGTTTCTACTCATCTAGTCCTGGTTTTCATTCTGTTAGTCCTGGTTTCAGTTCTGTTAGTCCTGGTTTCAGTTCTGTTAGTCCTGGTTTCGACTCATCTAGTCCTGGTTTTTCTTCTGCTAGTCCTGGTTTCAGTTCTGTTAGTCCTGTTTCAGTTCTGGTAGTCTTGGTTTCGACTCATCTTGTCCTGGTTTCAGTTCTGGAAGTCCTGGTTTAAGTTCTGTTACTCCTGGTTTCTGTTTTGTTACTCCTGGTTTCGACTCATCTAGTCCTGGTTTTAGCTTTGCTAGTCCTGGTTTCAGTTCTGTTAGCCCTGGTTTCAAGTCTGCTAGTCCCGGTTTCAGTTCTGGTAGCCCCGGTTTCAGTTTCCTTAGTCCTGGTTTCGACTCAACTAGTCCTTGTTTTCGTTGTGTTAGTCCTGGTTTCAGTTAATTTAGTCCTGGTTTCGACTCATCTAGTCCTGGTTTCAGTTCTTTTAGTCCTGGTTTAAGTTCTGTTAGTCCTGGTTTCAGTTCTGGTAGTCTTGGTGTCGACTCATCTAGTCCTGGTTTCAGTTCTGGAAGTCCTGGTTTCAATTCTGTTAGTCCTGGTTTCAGTTCTGTTAGTCCCGGTTTCGACTCGTCTAGTCCTGGTTTCATTCTGGAAGTCCTGGTTTCAGTTCTGTTAGTCCTGGTTTCAGTTCGTCTAGTGCCGGTTTCAGTTCTGGTAGTCCCGGTTTCAGTTCTGTTAGTCCTGGTTTCAGTTCTGGTAGTCTGGGTTTCAGACCTTTTAGTGCTGGTTTTGACTCATCTAGTCCTTGTTTTAGTTCTGTTAGTCCGGGTTTCAGTTCTGCTAGTCCCGGTTTCAGTTCTTGTAGTCCCGGTTTCAGTTCTGTTAGTCCTGGTTTCGACTCATCTAGTCCTGGTTTTCGTTCTGTTAGTCCTGGTTTGAGTTAATTTAGTCCTGGTTTCGACTCATCTAGTCCTGGTTTCAGTTATTTTAGTCCTGGTTTCAGTTCTGTTAGTCCTGGTTTCGTCTCATCATGTCCTGGTTTCAGTTCTGTTAGTCCTGGTTTCAGTTCTGCTAGTCCCGGTTTCAGTTCTGCTAGTCCCGGTTTCAGTTCTGGTAGTCCCGGTTTCGACTCGTCTAGTCCTGGTTTCAGTTCTTGAGGTCCTGGTTTCAGTTCTGTTAGTCCTGGTTTCGACTCATCTAGTCCTGGTTTTAATACTGGTAGTCCTGGTGTCCGTTCTGTTAGTCCTGGTTTGGACAGTTGTGAATTCAAATCTGCTAGTCCTGTTTTCTATTCTGGTAGTCCTGGCTTCTTTTCTTCTAGTCCTGGTTTCAGTTCTGCTAGTGCCTGTTTCAGTTCTTTTAGTCCCGGTTTCAGTTCTGGTAGTCCAGGTTTCAGTTCTGGTAGTCCTGGTTTCAGTTCTGTTAGTCCTGGTTTGGACAGTTGTGAATTTAAATCTGCTAGTCCTGTTTTCTATTCTGGTAGTCCTGGCTTCTTCTCTGCTAGTCCTGGTTTCAGTTCGTCTAGTGCCGGTTTCAGTTCTGGTAGTCCTGGTTTCAGTTCATTTAGTCCTGGTTTCAGTTCTGTTAGTCCTGGTTTCGACTCATCATGTCCTGGTTTCAGTTCTGTTAGTCCTGGTTTCAGTTCTGTTAGTCCATGTTTCAGTTCTGTTAGTGCTGGTTTCAGTTCTGTTAGTGCTGGTTTCGACTCATCTAGTCCTGGTTTCAGTTCTGTTAGTCCCGGTTTCAGTTCTGTTACTCCCGGTTTCGACTCGTCTAGTCCTGGTTTCAGTTCTGGAAGTCCTGGTTTCAGTTCTGTTAGTCCTGGTTTCAGTTTTGTTAGTCCTGGTTTCAACTCATCTAGTCCTGGATTTATTTCTGCTAGTCCTGGTTTCAATTCTGGAAGTCCTAGTTTAAGTTCTGTTAGTCCTGGTTTCAGTGCTGCTAGTCCCGGTTTCAGTTCTGGTAGTCCTGGTTTCAGTTCTCTTAGTCCTGGTTTCGACTCAACTAGTCCTGGATTTCGTTCTGTTAGTCCTGGTTTCAGTTAATTTAGTCCTGGTTTCGTCTCAACTAGTCCTGGTTTCAGTTCTTTTAGTCCTGGTTTAAGTTCTGTTAGTCCTGGTTTCGACTCATCTAGTCCTGGTTTCAGTTCTGTTAGTCCTGGTTTCAGTTCTGCTAGTCCCGGTTTCAGTTCTGCTAGTCCCGGTTTCAGTTCTTGTAGTCCCGGTTTCAGTTCTGTTAGTCCCGGTTTCGACTCTTCTAGGCCTGGTTTCAGTTCTGCAAGTCCTTGTTTCAGTTCTGTTAGTCCTGGTTTCGACTCATCTAGTCCTGGTTTCAATTCTGGTAGTCCTGGTGTCAGTTCTGTCAGTCCTGGTTTGGACAGTTGTGAATTCAAATCTACTAGTCCGGTTTTCTATTCTGGTAATCCTGGCTTCTTTTCTTCTAGTCCTGGTTTCAGTTCGTCTAGTGCCGGTTTCAGTTCTGGTAGTTCCGGTTTCAGTTCATTTAGTCCTGGTTTCAGTTCTGTTAGTCCGGGTTTCAGCTCTTTTAGTGCTGGTTTCGACTCATCTAGTCCTTGTTTCAGTTCTGTTAGTCCTGGTTTCAGTTCTGTTAGTCCTGGTTTCGACTCATCTAGTCCTGGTTTCAATTCTGGTAGTCCTGGTGTCAGTTCTGTTAGTCCTGGTTTGGAAAGTTGTGAATTCAAATCTGCTAGTCCTGGTTTCTATTCTGGTAGTCCTGGCTTCTTTTCTGGTAGTCCTGGTTTCAGTTCGTCTAGTGCCGGTTTTAGTTCTGTTAGTCCTGGTTTCAGTTCTGGTAGTCCCAGTTTCAGTTCTGTTAGTCCTGGTTTCAGTTCTGTTAGGCCTTGTTTCGAATCATCTAGTACCGGTTTCAGTTCTGGTAGTCCGGGTTTCAGGTCTGGTAGTCCCGGTTTCAGTTCTGTTAGTCCTGTTTTCGACTCATCTAGTCCCGGTTTCAGTTCTGGTAGTCCTGGATTCAGTTCTGTTAGTCAGGGTTTCAGCTCTTTTAGTGCTGGTTTCGACTCATCTAGTCCTTGTTTAAGTTCTGTTAGTCCTGGTTTCAGTTCTGCTAGTCCCGGTTTCAGTTCTGGTAGTCCCGGTTTCAGTTCTGTTAGTCCTGGTTTCGACTCATCTAGTCCTGGTTTTCGTTCTGTTAGTCCTGGTTTCGGCTCAACTACTCCTGGTTTTCGTTTTGTTAGTCCTGGTTTCAGTTAATTTAGTCCTGGTTTCAGTTCTGGTAGTCCCGGTTTCAGTTCTGTTAGTCCCGGTTTCGACTCGTCTTGTCCTGGTTTCAGTTCTGGAATTCCTGGTTTCAGTTCTGTTAGTCCTAGTTTCAGTTTTGTTTGTCCTGGTTTCAACTCATCTAGTCCTGGATTTATTTCTGCTAGTCCTGGTTTCAGTTCTGTTAGTCCTGGTTTCAGTTCTGGTCGTCTTGGTTTCGACTCATCTAGTCCTGGTTTCAGTTCTGGAAGTCCTGGTTTCACTTCTGTTAGTCCTGGTTTCAGTTTTGTTAGTCCTGGTTTCGACTCATCTAGACCTGGTTTTAATTCTGCTTGACCTGGTTTCAGTTCTGTTAGTCTTGGTTTCGATTCATCTACTCCTGGTTTCAGTTCTTTTAGTGCTGGTTTCAGTTCTTTTAGTCCTGGTTTCAGTTCTGTTAGTGCTGATTTCGACTCATCTAGTCCTGGTTTCAGTTCTGTTAGTCCTGGTTTCAGTTCTGCTAGTCCCGGTTTCAGTTCTTGTAGTCCCGGTTAGAGTTCTGTTAGTCCCGATTTCGACTCGTCTAATCCTGGTTTCAGTTCTGGAAGTCCTGGTTTCAGTTCTGGTAGTCCCGGTTTCAGTTCTGTTATTCCTGGTTTCGAATCATCTAGTCCTGGTTTTCGTTCTGTTAGTCCTGGTTTCAGTTCTGTTAGTCCTGGTTTCGACTCATCTAGTCCTGGTTTTTTTTCTGCTAGTCCTGGTTTCAGTTCTGTTAGTCCTGGTTTCAGTTCTGGTAGTCTTGGTTTCGACTCATCTAGTCCTGGTTTCAGTTCTGGAAGTCCTGGTTTCAGTTCTGTTAGTCCTGGTTTCAGTTTTATTAGTCTTGGTTTTGACTCATCTAGTCCTGGTTTTAGTTTTGCTAGTCCTGGTTTCAGTTCTGTTAGTCTTGGTTTCAGTTCGTCTAGTGCCGGTTTCAGTTCTGTTAGTCCTGGTTTCAGTTCTGGTAGTCCCAGTTTCAGTTCTGTTAGTCCTGGTTTCAGTTCTGTTAGGCCTTGTTTCGAATCATCTAGTACCGGTTTCAGTTCTGGTAGTCCCGGTTTCAGGTCTGGTAGTCCCGGTTTCAGTTCTGTTAGTCCTGTTTTCGACTCATCTAGTCCCGGTTTCAGTTCTGGTAGTCCCGGTTTCAGTTCTGGTAGTCCTGGATTCAGTTCTGTTAGTCAGGGTTTCAGCTCTTTTAGTGCTGGTTTCGACTCATCTAGTCCTTGTTTAAGTTCTGTTAGTCCTGGTTTCAGTTCTGCTAGTCCCGGTTTCAGTTCTGGTAGTCCCGGTTTCAGTTCTGTTAGTCCTGGTTTCGACTCATCTAGTCCTGGTTTTCGTTCTGTTAGTCCTGGTTTCGACTCAACTACTCCTGGTTTCAGTTCTTTTAGTCCTGGTTTAAGTTCTGTTAGTCCTGGTTTCAACTCATCTCGTCCTGGTTTCAGTTCTGCTAGTCCCGGTTTCAGTTCTTGTAGTCCCGGTTTCAGTTCTGTTAGTCCCGGTTTCGACTCTTCTAGGCCTGGTTTCAGTTCTGCAAGTCCTTGTTTCAGTTCTGTTAGTCCTGGTTTCGACTCATCTAGTCCTGGTTTCAATTCTGGTAGTCCTGGTGTCAGTTCTGTCAGTCCTGGTTTGGACAGTTGTGAATTCAAATCTGCTAGTCCGGTTTTCTATTCTGGTAATCCTGGCTTCTTTTCTGCTAGTCCTGGTTTCAGTTCGTCTAGTGCCGGTTTCAGTTCTGGTAGTCCCGGTTTCAGTTCATTTAGTCCTGGTTTCAGTTCTGTTAGTCTGGGTTTCAGCTCTTTTAGTGCTGGTTTCGACTCATCTAGTCCTTGTTTCAGTTCTGTTAGTCCTGGTTTCAGTTCTGTTAGTCCTGGTTTCGTCTCATCTAGTCCTGGTTTCAATTCTGGTAGTCCTGGTCTCAGGTCTGTTAGTCCTGGTTTGGAAAGTTTTGAATTCAAATCTGCTAGTCCTGGTTTCTATTCTGGTAGTCCTGGCTTCTTTTCTGGTAGTCCTGGTTTCAGTTCGTCTAGTGCCGGTTTCAGTTCTGTTAGTCCTGGTTTCAATTCTGGTAGTCCCAGTTTCAGTTCTGTCAGTCCTGGTTTCAGTTCTGTTAGGCCTTGTTTCGAATCATCTAGTACCGGTTTCAGTTCTGGTAGTCCCGGTTTCAGGTCTGGTAGTCCCGGTTTCAGTTCTGTTAGTCCTGTTTTCGACTCATCTAGTCCCGGTTTCCGTTCTGGTAGTCCTGGATTCAGTTCTGTTAGTCAGGGTTTCAGCTCTTTTAGTGCTGGTTTCGACTCATCTAGTCCTTGTTTAAGTTCTGTTAGTCCTGGTTTCAGTTCTGCTAGTCCTGGTTTCAGTTCTGGTAGTCCCTGTTTCAGTTCTGTTAGTCCTGGTTTCGACTCATCTAGTCCTGGTTTTCGTTCTGTTAGTCCTGGTTTCGACTCAACTACTCCTGGTTTTCGTTTTGTTAGTCCTGGTTTCAGTTAATTTAGTCCTGGTTTCAGTTCTGGTAGTCCCGGTTTCAGTTCTGTTAGTCCCGGTTTCGACTCGTCTAGTCCTGGTTTCAGTTCTGGAATTCCTGGTTTCAGTTCTGTTAGTCCTAGTTTCAGTTTTGTTAGTCCTGGTTTCAACTCATCTAGTCCTGGATTTATTTCTGCTAGTCCTGCTTTCAGTTCTGTTAGTCCTGGTTTCAGTTCTGGTCGTCTTGGTTTCGACTCATCTAGTCCTGGTTTCAGTTCTGGAAGTCCTGGTTTCACTTCTGTTAGTCCTGGTTTCAGTTTTGTTAGTCCTGGTTTCGACTCATCTAGACCTGGTTTTAATTCTGCTAGACCTGGTTTCAGTTCTTGTAGTCCCGGTTTCAGTTCTGTTAGTCCCGGTTTCGACTCGTCTAATCCTGGTTTCAGTTCTGGAAGTCCTGGTTTCAGTTCTGGTAGTCCCGGTTTCTGTTCTGCTAGTCCCGGTTTCAGTTCTGGAAGTCCCAGTTTCAGTTCTGTTAATCCTGGTTTCAGTTCTGTTAGGCCTGGTTTCGAATCATCTAGTACCGGTTTCAGTTCTGGTAGTCCCGGTTTCAGGTCTGGTAGTCCCGGTTTCAGTTCTGTTAGTCCTGGTTTCGACTCATCTTGTCCCGGTTTCAGTTCTGGTAGTCCCGGTTTCAGTTCTGGTAGTCCTGGATTCAGTCCTGTTAGTCAGGGTTTCAGCTCTTTTAGTAATGGTTTCGACTCATCTAGTCCATGTTTAAGTTCTGTTAGTCCTGGTTTCAGTTCTGCTAGTCCCGGTTTCAGTTCTGGTAGTCCCGGTTTAAGTTCTGTTAGTCCTGGTTTCGACTCATCTAGTCCTGGATTTCGTTCTGTTAGTCCTGGTTTCAGTTCTGTTAGTCCTGGTTTCGACTCATCTAGTCCTGGTTTCAGTTCTGGAAGTCCTGGTTTCAGTTCTTTTAGTCCTGGTTTCAGTTCTGCTAGTCGCGGTTTCAGTTCTGGTAGTCTTGGTTTCGACTCATCTAGTCCTGGTTTCAGTTCTGGAAGTCCTGGTTTCAGTTCTGTTAGTGCTGGTTTCAGTTCTGTTAGTGCTGGTTTCGACTCATCTAGTCCTGGTTTCAGTTCTGTTAGTCCCGGTTTTAGTTCTGGTAGTCCCGATTTCAGTTCTGTTACTCCCGGTTTCGACTCGTCTAGTCCTGGTTTCAGTTCTGGAAGTCCTGGTTTCAGTTCTGTTAGTCCTGGATTCAGTTTTGTTAGTCCTGGTTTCGACTCATCTAGTCCTGGTTTTTTTTCTGCGAGTCCTGGTTTCAGTTCTTTTAGTCCTGGTTTCAGTTCTGGTAGTCTTGGTTTCGACTCATCTAGTCCTGGTTTCAGTTCTGTTAGTCCTGGTTTCAGTTTTGTTAGTCCTGGTTTCGATTAATCTAGTCCTGGTTTTAATTCTGCTAGTCCTGGTTTCAGTTCTGTTAGTCTTGGTTTCGACTCATCTAGTCCTGGTTTCAGTTCTTTTACTCCTGGTTTCAGTTCTGTTAGTCCTGGTTTCAGTTCTGTTAGTGCTGGTTTCGACTCATCTAGTCCTGGTTTCAGTTCTGCTAGTCCCGGTTTCAGTTCTGGTAGTCCCGGTTTCAGTTCTGGTAGTCCCGGTTTCAGTTCTGTTAGTCCCGGTTTCGACTCGTCTAATCCTGGTTTCAGTTCTGGAAGTCCTGGTTTTAGTTCTCTTAGTCCTGGTTTCAGTTTTGTTAGTCCTGGTTTCGACTCATCTAGTCCTGGTTTTAGTTCTGCTAGTCCTGGTTTCAGTTCTGTTAGTCCTGGTTTCAGTACTGCTAGTCCCGGTTTCAGTTCTGGTAGTCCCGGTTTCAGTTCTGTTATTCCTGGTTTCGAATCATCTAGTCCTGGTTTTCGTTCTGTTAGTCCTGGTTTCAGTTCTTTTAGTCCTGGTTTCGACTCACCTTGTCCTGGTGTTAGTTCTGCTAGTCCTGGTTTCAGTTCTTTTAGTCTTGGTTTCGACTCATCTAGTCCTGGTTTCAGTTCTGGTAGTCCCGGTTTCAGTTCTGTTAGTACTGGTTTCGACTCATCTAGTCCTGGTTTCAGTTCTGGAACTCCTGGTTTCAGTTCTGTTAGTGCTGGTTTCGACTCATCTAGTCCTGGTTTCAGTTCTGTTATTCCTGGTTTCAGTTCTGGTAGTCCCGGTTTCAGTTCTGGTAGTCCCATTTTCAGTTCTGTTAGTCCTGGTTTCGAGTCATCTAGTTCCGGTTTCAGTTCTGGTAGTCCTGGTTTTAGTTCTGTTAGTCCTGGTTTCGACCCATCTAGTCCTGGTTTCAGTTCTGTCAGTGCTGGTTTCAGTTCTTTTAGTCCTGGTTTCAGTTTTGTTAGTCTTGGTTTCAGTTCTGTTAGTGCTGGTTTCGACTCATATAGTCCTGGTTTCAGTTCTGTTAGTACTGGTTTCAGTTCTGTTAGTCCTGGTTTCTATTCTGTTAGTCCCGGTTTCAGTTCTATTAGTGCCGGTTTCAGTTCTGTTAGTCCTGGTTTCGACTCATCTAGTCCTGGTTTTCGTTCTGCTAGTCCTGGTTTCAGTTCTGTTAGTCCTGGTTTCGACTCATCTAGTCCTGGTTTCAGTTCTGGAAGTCCTGGTTTCAGTTCTGTTAGTCCTGGTGTCAGTTCTGTTAGTCCTGGTTTCGACTCATGTAGTCCTGGTTTCACTTCTGTTAGTCCTGGTTTCGACTCATGTAGTCCTGGTTTCAGTTCTGTTAGTCCTGGTTTCAGTTCTGTTAGTCCTGGTTTCAGTTCTGTTAGTCTTGGTTACGACTCATCTAGTCCTGGTTTTAGTTCTGCTAGTCCTGGTTTCAGGTCTGGTGATAGAGTTTAACTTTAACACGCTCTTTGTTTTATCTCGTCTTTATTTTACGCATGTATACTGCTGGTCTTATAAGATGATTGTACACGTCAGAATATATCTTGTACTTGTTGCTTCTTCATGTGATTGGTGACCTCCTTATTTCCAATAAAAACAAAAGCAGGACAGCAGAGATGCGGGTGCGGACAGAGACCAGAGCAGTGTTTCTCTGTCCGTCCTCCGTGATGATGAATGAAAACTGACTGACTTTGTCTTCCTGTTTGTGTTTAATAAATGTTTAAACCTGACATCTTGTAGTCCTGGTTTCAGTTCCACTAGTCCTGGATTCACTGTTGCTAGTACTGGTTTCAGTTATTTTAGTCCTGGTTTCAGTTCTGGTAGTCCGGGTTTAGGCTTTGTTAGTCCTGGTTTCAGTTCAGGTAGTCCTGGTTTCAGTTCTGGCAGTCCTGTTCTGTCTGGCAGCTGTTCCTACCACCAGACTGGATATTGTTCTTCACGAATGTGGTGTAGAAAATGTGAAGGTGTGTAGAGGAGGTGGTGGGAACCAAACCAGCTGTCCTGGCCCATTTCTGGTCCAGTCCTGTTCCCTGTGAAAATCATGTCCTCGGGAATGCTTTGCCTTTCTCAGTATTCACCTGTTTCCGGGTCATAGAAATCTCCCTCATTGACAAAGATCTTGTCAAAGACAATGGTTCCTGCTTGGTCCATTGGAACAGTGAGGGCAGCAGAAAATGAGAGCCTGGGAACGTGAGCGTCAATGCCTGGAAGACCTGGAAACAATAGAAAACAGTAACATGAAGGTTGCTGTCTGTTCCTGACAACCGCAAGTCCAGTGACATCAGCTGGAAAGCTGCTGTGAATGTGTTCCTGACAGAGACTTACCAGGTTCACCTTTTGGACCTGGAACAAAGAGAAACATCATTAGAACAGGTGAGACAACAAAAAGCTGTGGCAGTATCCGACAGGATGTTCTTCTTTAAAGAACAGGAAACCACATCGGCTATGGAAGCTTGGTGAAGCTGATACTTCTTTATGGAGATTCCTCTGATTACTGCAGTCATGCTTTTTTCTACATCAACAGGTAGCTTCTTTCATTTTATTCACTTTTTTATTCTTTTATTTTTTTCTCAGGTTTGGATGCACCTGTCCACAGGTACAGGTTCGTGTTTTTATTCTTCGTGTTTTCGTCATGTAAATTGTGTTTTTTTATGTCATAATTTACACTAAACGCAAGTACAGCCGTGAGTTTCTGCTCAACATTGGAAAAAGCTCGACAGCTGTTTCCAATGTTGAGCAGAAACTCACGTTCGTTCGCTGGACAACAAACTGGACCACATACGATTACTCTGCTCGACCGCACACTCGACAGCATACCGGACCACGCCATCCAGCTCGACCAGCTGACCTGCTACCAGGCGGACCGAGCAAACACCGAGGCAGGTAAGGGCCGCGGCGGCCTTTGTGTTTTTCTCCATGCTGCTTGGTGTAGAGATGCTGTGGTCGTCTGCAAACACTGGCGGAGTTCACAATATTTAAATGTCGTCCTTTCTATCTACCGTACGAATATTCATCATACCACTCCCTGCTGTCTACACCATCTTTCCAAATCATCATCGTCATAAACTTCCCCGCACGCGGAGACAACATTTTGGATCAAGTTTACACCACCAGCTGGACTGTAAACACTACATCCCTCGTCAAGAAAGCACAGCAGCGTCTCTACTTCCTCCACAAACTGAGAAGAGCCAGAGCCCCGCCTCCATCAGGTAACCTTCCACAGAGGCACCATCGAGAGCATCCTGACCAGCTGCATCACCGTGTGGTACGGATCCTGCACCGCATCCTGCCGCAAGTCTCTCCAGCGCGTCGTGAGAGCAGCTGAGAAGATGGTTGGTGTCTCTCTCCCCTCACTACAGGACATCTACAGACCCGTCTGACTCCAAAGCCCTCAGCATTGTGAGAGACCCCACACACCCGTCACACAGCCTCTTCAGTCTGCTGCCATCAGGGAGGAGGCTGCGGACCCTCCGGGCCAGAACCAGCCGACTGAAGGACAGCTTCGTCCACCGGGCCGTCAGGAACATGAACACTCTCCCAGCTCTTCCTCCGTTGCCCTCCCTGCGCCCCGCCCTTATTGGCCTTGGTTTTTAAACCCAGCATCATTTTTATTATTTGTTTCTTTTAGATTTTAGATTTGCACTTTGTGATTAGAATTACATTTTTTATTGTGCAGCACCGAGGGTTTGAGAGTAACGTAATTCTGATTCTATGTATGAACCTCACATGTGGCAGAATTGACAATAAAACATGACAGTGACTTTATCTACACCCAAACCTTTGACTGCTCAGGAAAATGTCACAACTCTGTCCTACCAGGTAGACCTCGGGCACCACTTTCTCCGGGTCGTCCTGGAGGTCCGGGAGGTCCAGGGTGTCCCCGGGGCCCCAGCAGCCCATCAAAGCCTCCCTCTCCTGGGAGTGCAGGTAGGGCTGTGTGGGGAAAAGAAGAAGGTGGATTGCAGGTGGAGCTGGCAGAGTTTACGCGCTTGTTGTGGAAAAAAGTATCTAAACCCTCTGTAGAAACACATTTTAACCCCTAGGTTACTGCAAGACCTGAATATAACTAAAATAATATAAAAGCATTCCTAAATAAAGACTTGGCAATACGGCTGTAATTAGTGAATTTTTAAATTATCTATGTCAGGTTAGATATGTTAGAATTAGAGAGGAAATCAACCAGAACCACCCGGCAGTAGCTGTGGGTGTTTCTTCAGCTTCAGGAACTCTCTTTGGCTCTGATCTGACTGTTTGGTTCCCGTAGACCTCCCTGACCTGACTCTAGACTGTTTGGTTCCTGTAGACCTCCCTGAACTGACTCTAGACTGTTTGGTTCCTGTAGACCTCCCTGAGCTGACTCTAGACTGTTTGGTTCCTGTAGACCTCCCTGACCCGACTCTAGACTGTTTTGTTCCTGTAGACCTCCCTGACCTGACTCTAGACTGTTTGGTTCCTGTAGACCTCCCTGACCTGACTCTAGACTGTTTGGTTCCTGTAGACCTCCCTGAGCAGACTCTAGATTGTTTGGTTCCTGTAGACCTCTCTGACCTGACTCTAGGCTGTTTGGTTCCTATAGACCTCCCTGACCTGACTCTAGACTGTTTGGTTCCTGTAGACCTCCCTGAGCTGACTCTAGACTGTTTGGTTCCTGTAGACCTCTCTGACCTGACTCTAGACTGTTTGGTTCCTGTAGACCTCCTTGACCTGACACTAGACTGTTTGGTTCCTGTAGACGTCCCTGAGCCGACTCTAGACTGTTTGGTTCCCGTAGACCTCCCTGACCTGACTCTAGACTGTTTGGTTCCTGTAGACGTCCCTGAGCTGACTCTAGACTGTTTGGTTCCCATAGACCTCCCTGACCTGACTCTCGACTGTTTTGAAGTTCTTCAGTCAGGGTTCAGATGCATCATAGCACAGAAACAGCACTCGTTCGAGTCTCCAATGACCTTCTTTTGGCCTCAGATAATGGGTTAGTGTCCATACTGGTTCTGCTGGACCTCAGATAATGGATTAGTGTCCATACTGGTTCTGCTGGACCTCAATGCTGTTTTAATACTATAGATCACAGCATTTTAATACACAGAACACTTACACACTTGCACACCATCGACACACATGTTGTAATAACAATAATTACATCCACAGCCTCACTGAAGCCTGTAAACATCTGCTCTGTCCAAAACTTAATAAGTGATCAATTCATATAAATCCATTTCAAATTCTTGTGAATCATATACTTACTTAGATATTAAGCATTTTATTTAAGATACTACAAGGCAAGGGTAAAAAAAAAGAAAAGTGAAAATTAGATTTCACATTCGTAGAAGTAATTTTCATGCCACACTCATAAGTGCACACGGACGGTGAGTCAGCGTCACATTTGAAGGTCAATAGAACAACCAGCAGAGGTCAGCCACAAGCTCCATGAAGGAATCACTTCTCAACACCAAAGCTCAAAAAGTTTGAAAGCTTCATAGAGTGTAGTTTAGACTAGAGGATGACAGACAGCCTCATAAACAGTCAGACCTGCAAGGATGATGGGAAAGACAGGATGATAAAGGTTCAGAATGACAACAAAGCTGCAAACAATCAGAACAAATAGAAACAAATAGAACCAGGGAAGTTTGACTATTTGGATATTTACTAGTGAATTGTGCATTGATCAATAAAGAGGGCAGAAAGTATAAATATATATATATATATATATATATATATATATATATGGACTGATTACAAGAAAGCCTACGACTCGATGCCACACACATGGATCACTGAGTGCTTGGAGATGTACAAGATCAACAACACTCTAAGGGCCTTCATTGCAAACTCGATGAACCTGTGGAAAACCACTCTCGAGGCAAATGGCAAGCCACTTGCACAAGTGTCCATCAAATGTGGCATATACCAAGGAGATGCGCTGTCCCCACTGCTGTTCTGCATAGGTCTGAACCCCCTAAACCAAATAATCAACAAGACTGGCTACGGATACCGCCTCAGGAATGGAGCTACGATCAGTCACCTCCTCTACATGGATGACATCAAGCTGTACGCTAAGAGCGAGCGGGACATAGACTCCCTGATCCACACCACCAGGATCTACAGCAACAACATTGGGTGTCATTCGGGCTTGAGAAATGTAGGAGGATGGTGACAAAAAGAGGCAAGGTAGTGCACACAGAAGGGGTCTCAGACCCAGAAGGAACAATAGCAGACATTGAGGACAGTTACAAGTACCTTGGAATACCACAGGCAAATGGTAACCTCGAAGGGGCAACAAGGAAAATGGCAACAGCCAAATACCTCCAGCGAGTAAGGCAGGTCCTAAGAAGCCAGCTCAATGGCAAGAACAAGTCCCGGGCAATAAACAGCTACGCCCTGCCAGTGATCAGATACCCTGCAGGAATAATAAGGTGGCCAAAGGAAGAGATACAGACCACAGATGTTGAAGACAAGAAAGCTCCTCACCATGCATGGTGGGTTCCACCCCAAATCCAGCACACTGAGACTGTACGCAAGCCGTAAGGAAGGAGGCCGAGGACTAGTGAGTGTGAAAGCCACTATCCGGGACGAAACTGCCAAGCTCCATGAGTACATCAAGGACCACGCCCAAACGGATGACGTACTCAGTGAATGCCTTAGACAATGGCAAGGTGAGGAGGTGCTGGAGGAGGAAGCATCATGGGAGGACAAGCCCCTACACGGGATGTACCATGAAACCATAACTGAAGTGGCTGATCTCAAGAAGTCCTACCAATGGCTAGAGAGAGCTGGCCTACAGGACAGCACAGAGGCACTCGTCCTGGCTGCACAGGAGCAGGCTCTGAACACCAGAGCAATAGAGGCCCAGATACACCACACCAGACAAGACCCAAGGTGTAGGTTGTGCAAAGAAGCACCGGAAACAATCCAGCACATAACTGCAGGGTGTAAGATGCTGGCAGGGAAAGCATACATGGAACGCCATAACCAAGTAGCGGGCATACTCTACAGAAACATCTGTGTGGAGTATGGGCTGGAAACCCCAAGGTCAAAATGGGAAACACCTCCCAAGGTGGTGGAAAATGACAGAGCAAAGCTCCTGTGGGACTTCCAGATACAGACAGACAGGATGGTGATGGCAAACCAACCAGACATCGTGGTGGTAGACAAAGGGCAGAGGAAAGCCGTGGTGGTGGATGTGGCAATACCAAGTGATGGTAACATCAGGCGAAAGGAACACGAGAAGCTTGAGAAATACCAAGGGCTTAGAGAGGAGCTGGAGAAGGCCTGGAAGGTGAAGGTGACAGTAGTGCCTGTGGTGATCGGAGCACTTGGGGCAGTAACCCCCAAACTGGAAGAGTGGCTGCAGCAGATCCCCGGAACAACCTCAGACATCTCAGTCCAGAAAAGTGCAGTGTTAGGAACAGCAAAGATACTGCGCAGAACCCTCAAGCTCCCTGGCCTCTGGTAGAGGACCCAAGCTTGGAAGGGACACCACACACGGAGGGTGAGGAACAAGGTTTTTTTTTATATATATATAAATGTAACCTATGTGGACCAAACTGTGGCTCTAATTGTTCAGGGACTGAAGAACAAACCTAGGACCTCATACTTTAAGAACACCCAACAAAGGACACGATCAACTGCCTCTCCAAGTCTGTAAAGCACACATGGACCAGTTGAGTAAACTCCCATGCCACCTCCAGGATCCCTTGAGGGTGTAGACCTGGTCCAGTGTTACACAGCCAGGACAGAACCTGCACTGGTCCCTCTACCTCAGAGGCTTGATGTTGAAGGGTTTTTTCAGCAATGCTGCATAGGCCTTACCATCCCTGAAGACTCAGCCTGCTCTACTCAAGATCAAGTAAAAAAGGAACAGAAGCTTCAGCTCTGCTTGCACCTTCAGGACCAGAACATCAGCACTTTAAATGATTTGATTTTTGGCACTGCTTGTGATGGTTTACACTTGAAACACACAAAGAAACCTGCCAAAGGTGAACACAAAAAAGAAGTTGTGACCTTGTTGTCATGTAGTTTGTGATGACAGAGACAACATGAACCATCGCAATGTGGTGAGAACAGAGGACCGAATGTCTCAACGCTCTTACCAGAGGAACCCTGCAGGTCTCGAAGGACCTGGTTCAGGCTGTTGTTCATGTTCTTCATCCTGCCGTGGACGTGGTCCTGGTTCTTCTGGATAGAGTCCAAGATTCCCCAATGATAGATGATGGACTCGTTCAGACCAGAAACGCAAGTCCAGAGACTGGACACATGTTTGTTTAGTCCTAAAGGAAGGAAAAAAGCAGTGTTAGAGTCCAGAAACCCTGGCCAGGACTCTGGTCTGGCCCTCCGTCTAATCCAGAGCTTCATCGGGACTGGCCTCAGCCAACGGTGTGGTCAGATTTCCTGCAAGTTCCTGGACTCGGTCTGCGATGGTGTTTCTTTCTTTTTTTTTTTTTTCCCCTTGTTTGCACATATATTTATGGTTGATACCATGTTGGTATAACCGGAGTTGTATATATGCATTTTAATCTGGTAACCAAGGGTGTTTTGTGTGTGTGTGTGGGTGGGTGTGTGCGAGTGTGCTACCTTCACCAGCCCTCATAACAGTCAAACTATATTTTTATTGATCCCTGGAGAAATCAAACAAGATAAAAGTAAAGAAAGAGTCAGAAAGAGGGGTATAAATATTCTGCAGAGGAGGGCTAGAGTCACCGGGTGTGGAGAGTGGAGAGAAGAGAGGAGGAGAGAGAGACGAGACAGTGGTGGTGCAATCTGGTGTCTGTGTTGTAATATGTGTCAAGAAGAGTTTATAATGTGTTGTTTAAGAGTAAAAGGTGGACACAGGACAATCAGCTGTTATAAGCAACAAAAAAAAAAGAAGAAAAAAAACAGAGAAAAGGGGGAGGAGTTTTCTATTTACAATCACATGTCTAAGCGTTTAAGCGTTTGGGGGGAGTTGGAGGCAGTATTGAAAAGTCATATATATATAATAGGCATAGAAGTATTTAAATACTCATACATGTCCACATATATCAAAATTAAGTCATAAACAGGAAAGATAGATAAATAATCCTTAGACATATACACACACACACACACACACACACACACACACACACACACACACACACACACGCATATTCATACAATCAATGAAAGTAAACCGTGGATTAATGTGTGGACATCTAAGAGTTTTGATATGCATAGGTGTAAAATACATAAGCATATGTACATGATTATACATACATACAAATATACATTGATACATGCATGTACACATGTGCCTAATTGAAAATACACACACACACATATATATATATATATATATATATATATATATATATATATATATATATATATATATATATATATATATATATATACATACACATACATATATATATACACATATATACACACATACACACATACATACATACATACATACATACATAAGTAGCTATTCATATGATATACATACACATACCTTTAAATCATTGTATATAGTATATCCGTATATGCATACACTTTGCATGTTCATGTCACAATACATTTCCCCGTAATCATTCACTTACACTCATGCAACTCATATTCATACATACATACATACATACATACATACATACATACATACATCCATGCACATCATCCATATAAGTATATACACCCACTTGCATGCACTTGCATGTATCCACATACACCTAAATAGATATATGCACATAGGGACACAAACCTGGATACACATGCACAAATACATAGACATGTATACACACACACACACACACACACACACACACACACACACACACACACACACACACACACACACACAGCTATTCATACATACATATATAACACATACATTCATGCATATATACACAACCACACTCACGTATATGACTACACACACACACGCACCCATGCACACACACACAGCTATTCATACATACATACGTATCACATACATTCACACACATATATACACAAACACACTCACATATATAACTACACACACACATATACACACCAATACCTACACATACACGCGCGCACACATATACATACACACACACACCCATACACACACACATATAAACATGCATCTATGTATATAAACTCACTTATTTGCACATAAGTACATACAAGAATATAATAATAATAATAATAATAATAATACATTTGTTAATTACAAAACTAATAATGTTAAGTCATTTAAACACTTCCTCCTTTAAATAGTTATTCTTACAATTCCGTTGTTGGTTCCTATCGTCATCGGTCAGCGCCCCAACCTTCCCCCCGGCCCTGGGCCACCCCAGCCCCCCACCGCCGCGGCCGCAGCCAGCAGGAGGGGAGGGAGGAATCCGAGGCCGCCGATCCCACACCCTCCCTTAGTACAGACCATTACCAGCTGGAGACCCGGCAGGCTCAATGAAACAAGGCCATGAGATGCCCCCAGATCCCCCGACCCCCAAACATATCGAACCCCGACGGGCAAGAAACAGTGTCGTCGGTGGCCCGCCAATGCATCGGCCCCCGCCACGCGCCCCGGCGACGCGACAGCGATACCGAACTCCAGTAGCCACGGTGCCGGACAGGCAAAGAGGGTGGGGCAGGCGGAAGGCGGGAGGGAAGAAGGACAGAGGAAGCCAGAGCAGCGCGACCGGCCCAGGGGGGGGCCGGGACCGCCACCACACATGGTGTTTCTTTCTTGATCAAAAATTTTTTTTCTAGGTTTAGCGTGTTTTGTTTGTTGTTGTTGTTTTATTTTTCAAGCAAAAACAGACAATTTAACAACACAGAATAGAAGAGGGAAATAAAAAAAAAAAACCAAAGAAATAAGCAAATCTATAAATACAACACATCTTCACTAAGATACAGAATTACGGTGCTCCATCTTCTTGTACGCAAATGTGATTTTAGCAGTAGAGCGGCAGCCGTGTTTCCATCGTACAGATGTAACTTTCCAACCACTGAGCTATTGTAGGAGATCAGGCTCTGCTGGTTGGTGGCTATCGATTTTCCTTGATCTTTGGGAAACCTTTCTTCTGATGTATTTTCCAGTAAGAGCATTTCTGTAGTTTGGGTCATTCCCAGTTAAGAAGTATAATCACTAGCTGTATCACAGTTCCTCTAAAGACGTGTGTTTTTGGAGGACTCCTAAAGATTCTTCACTTTCCAGTCAAACCTTTTGCATAACTGTCTCCGCCCCTTTATGACATCCAGAACACACCCTTCCCAGCTGCCACCGTCTCCATCAGTGTTGAACCCCAGGTCCCACTGTCCTTTTACATGTAGGACTTTGTCTTTGGGTTTTTGTAAATGGGAGATATTTGATGTTTTGTCAGGACAGCTTGATGGAGGATATTTATGTAGTGAGTCTCGATATCTCGATATTTGTTTGTCTGTTTCCATACCCTCCCACTTGATGTGTTTTGTAATTTAATGTCTCATTTGTAAATATCTATACAAGTGCCCTAGAGTGGACCAAATTTGTCCTGGAATTTTTACAATGATTTAAACATATTCCCATCAAATAATTTGTAAATCATCCTCATTCCATTCTGAGCCCATCATCTATAATCTTTATCAACAATAGATGGAAAAAATTTAGTTTCCTTATAAAGGCGTGACTCATGACAAAGACGCTTTTTCTTTCTAGTGCTTCTAACTGTGGTCCATATTGCCATTGTTTGATCCACATATGACGCATTTTAACGTCTCCACATGACATATGAGACTGTTGACTGACCGTTTGTCAGTCAACAGTAAAGAGTAAGTAACAGTAATTAAAACACTGTACACTGTAAATGGAGTCAAGGCTGACGTGGCAGCGGGGTAAGGCTCTCAGGTAGTCAACATCTCCAGGAAGCGCTGAGGGCCGGAGAGGTGCGCGTCAGGAATTGGATCCTTTCCCTGCAGCCTCCCTCTTTGATAATTTCTTTCTAAACCCAGCTTAACGAGTCCTGATGAAAAGTTAAGACTCCAAGTGTATGTATGTATGTATGGATGCATATGAGCTGCATGGATGTAAGTATAAATGATTTTTGTAAAATATATTGTGACATGTATATGTGAAGTGTACACATATACTGATATATATGCAGTGATCCAAAGACATGTGTAGGTATATTATTTGAATAGTTATTTATACATATGTGTGTGTATCTAAATAAGCACATGTGCACATGAATGTATCAGTGTATATTTGTATGTATGTATAACTATGTACTTGTCCATATGTATCTTACATTCATGCATAGCAAGATTCTCAGATGTCCACATGTGTGTGTGTATGTGTGTGTGTGTGTGTGTGTGTGTATGTGTGTGTGTGTGTGTGTGTGTGTGTGTGTGTGTGTGTGTGTGTGTGTGTGTGTGTGTGTATATATATTATATATATTATTCATTTATCTATTTGTTGCTCTCTCCTCTCACAATGTTTAAGAATATGTATTAGTTAACTGCATATATGTCTCCTTATCTTGATATATGTGGACATGCATGAGTACTTAAATACTTCTATGTATTTTATATATATAACTTTATAAATACTGCCCCCACACCCCCAAACACCCAGAAATGCAATTGTAAATAGAAAGCTCCTCCCCCTTTTCTCTGTCCTCTTTTTTCTAATAACACCTGATTGTCCTGTGTCCACCTTTACTCTTTAAACAAGAACATTATAAACTCTCTTTAACACACATTACAACACAGACACCAGACTGCACCACCACTGTCTCGTCTCTCTTTCTTTCTCTTTCTCTTTCTATTTCTAGTCTTTTCACATTCCACACCCAGTGATTTTAGCCCTCCTTGGCAGAATATTTATACCCTCCTTGTCTGACTCTTTCTTACTCTTCCTTTCTTTGTTTTTTTTTCTTTTTTCTTTCTTACCCAGGGATCAATAAAAAATACTTAGACTGTCATGAGGGCTGGTGAAGGGAACACACTCGCACACACCTACACACACTTAAAAAAAAAAAAAAAACCTCGGTTGCAGATTAAAATGCTTATATAACTCCTGGGTCCTACGAACTTGGCATCAACCATTAATATATGTGCGAACAAGGGCAAAAAGACTCAAAGTGAAGCAGCTCTTTGAGTTTGTGTTCACCCATAAATGTGACACCAACCTCTGATGCAGAGGTTGGTGTCACATTTATGGGTGATGACTTGACAGGTAGACATATGAGGCCTGAAGTATTAACTCACTTATCACTCTACAGTGTCCCGGACACCTTCTAAGTCTGTTTTATCTCCTGAGTCCAGCAGATGCCTTCTCCCAGGTTGCTGTGGGACAGGTCAGTTTTTACTGGTGCGCACATCTTGTGGTTCCTGTTAGTTCAACCAGAGAGAGACCACCACCATGGCCATCGTCCCTCCAATCAGTAAACACTGGCTCCCTATCTTAGATTTGAGTTCTTGTGTTTTAAATTGTGGAGGGGAAGTTCATTCTTGTCATGCCGGGTGTGACGGCTCTCTGATACTTCCTGAGGCTGTCGTTTATGTAAGACGTCTGACAGGAAGTGAAAGATTGATTTCTCTGAGGATGGAAGGATTTGGCTGCTGTGACACGGTCTAAACATGAACCCTGTGGAACCTGACATGGGATGCCAAGGAGGACAGAGAGTCACAGAGACTCGCACAGAAGTTTGGTCCTATACCACTGAGGTTGAATCTCCTGATGTCCACCCACTTCTCCAAACAAGATGCTCCACTGTCAGGTCCTGGACGGCTCAGTGGGTTGAGCGGGCACTATTTACGGAGGCTACTGCGCTCGTGCAGGCAGTGTGGTGGGAGGCTGAATCAAGTTATGATGTTGTGGAAATGTCTCATCTAGCCTTACTACATCGACTTTGGTTTCAGGGAAAAACTCTGAACATGGACCATACCTTCCTTGATCTTGTTGATGGAGCTAGAAACTCCATCCAGCCTTCCACAGATGCCCTCCAGCTTTGACAGTCTCTTCTCCAGACCATCTCCAGACCTCCGACAGTCTCCGATCTCCACCAGCAGCCGGTTCTCAAACCGACGGATGTCCCCACCCATCCTATCCAGATGCTCCCGGCTCTCATCCATGTGCTCTGTCACCTCTTGCTGGATCTTGTCCAGCTCAGAGATAATCTTGTCTTTGGTGTTTCCTTGAATGTTGAGGTACAGCGTGTCAGCTGGACTAGTTGGATTAATGAAACCTGAGTGGTGGAGCAGTGGACTTACCGAGGTCAGTAATGACACTGTCGTGCTTGTGGACGCTGTGTTCCAGACCTCTCAGGGTGTCGTTGACGGAGTTGAAGGTGAGGTGGAGCACGGACAGCTGGCTCTGCAGAGTCTTCAGATGGTTGTTGTTGATGGAACCCCCAATTACACTGTGGCCATCTAGAGGCTTCTCCGCATCCAAGCTGGGGCGGGAGCCACTGGAGCCAGACCCAGAACCAGCACCACTAGAACTGCCAGAACCAGCAGAACCAGCACCTGTCGAAGTTTTATTTGAATACTTTATGACAAGTTATTAACTGAAACTTTTCACAGCTTGCTAATCATAAGACAACAAAATCCTAGGAAATGACAAAAAGAAAAGGTGACGACTGCTTCTCCTAAAGATTAACGCCCACTCTCATCTCCAAGTCCATCTGGGCTGGTAAACAGACGTCGTGTTACAAAACGGCAGCAGGTGGAAGACGGAGGGCAGACGGCTCCGACTTTTCTACGTACCGGTTTCCAGAGGCGGAACAAGTGTTGCTAAAGATAACACAAATACACTTTATTAAGCATTTAAGGATCCATCAAGTGTCGAAACACAAGTTTACTGAGTCACACTAACTAATAGAAGAACCACAGCAGCAAAAACCCAGAACAATGAACTGTCCAGTTCACTGTCTGGGCGAGCAGCTGCGTGAGTTGCTGAACATCTGGAGTGGTCAGAAATGCGTCTCTGACAACGACCTCTCCAAACGTTCATCATCTTGTCACACCAAGAACAGCATTCAAACAGGTGGCAGTATCTTTTGAACTTGAGTATGACTGAAGAGAAACAACTGATGAATCTGACCTGGTATCAGTCCAGAACCCGTCTGGCACTGGCCCATACACTTCTGGATATCCTTCAGCATGACTTGGACCTCGTCTCTCAGGACTGAGCAGGTGTGCGAGCAGCTGCCTGCCTCCAAGTCCAGTCTGGTCTGGATCCTGTTGATGTGGCTCTGCATTTGCCCCAGTGCATCCTGGGAATGATTCCTAATCCTTTGAAGCTCCTCCTCCACCCGCCCACACACGTCACACTCCTGTCCCAGCATCTCCACTTCTGTCACGATCCGGTGGAAGTGTTCACCGTGGTCGCCTGTCAGAGACTTGATCTTCCGGATGTCGTGGCTCAGGTCCAACACCTGGATGGTGTTCACGGGAATGTTTACATGTTAGAGGTGAGACCTTTTTCCATTTCATTAGAAAATATTAGCTCATGTTAAATTTGATGCCAGCAACATGTCTAAAAAGTTGGGACATAAACAAAAAAAATGGTGGAAAAGTAAATGATACTAAAAAGAAAACACCTGGAGGAACATTTCCAACTAACTCAGTTAATCGCTAACAAATCCGTAACACGGTTGGGTATAAAAAGACCATTTTAGAGAGGCAGAGTCGCTCAGAAGAGAAGATGCAGGGAAATTCACCAGTCTCCTGGGAGACCAGAGAAGCTGCATAGCACTTAAATAAATAAATATTCACTGAAACTGATGTTTTAGTCCTTGTTTGTGCAGCTTTAACATTGGAAACTGTGTCTATTAAATGTGTGGATATTGTGGCATATCCATGAAGCTGATTCCACACTGATTACATCCCATATCACCTGCATGCACAGCTCCAGAGGCAAGAGAACGTATGCAAACGCCCTGGAATTAATTGCTTTTTGTCATAAAATGAGGTCTGATCTTTATTAAAGTCACAATGACGAACAGACATAATCCAGTGTAGTCATGCCGGTTGCTAAGCTGTGGAGCACCTCATGGCTCCATGTTAGGGCCCCACTCTCTTTTCATCCCGTGTTGAGAGGATTGTGGTTTGCTTTCAGTGGTTTGCGGATAATCTGTAGTTTTGCAGTGGCCAGAAACCTAATCTGATCTTCATCAATGTCACAATAGAAAAAAACTGTTTTCATGTCTGAATCTTAATTGACATGGTTCATTTCCTCAGTTTACGCATCTTAGTAATCTACGTCATTTTTCTTTTTACTTTTTACGTTTTACTGTGAATAAAATATGGGGTCCTGAGATTTATAGATACTAACAGGGTGTCCCAGCTTTTTAGAAAGAAGTTGTAAAAGTGTAAACGAAGGATGGTAGTTTTATATAAATTTATAAAACGTTTATAAAACACAGACATTCTCTTCTTTAAAGTCTTGGACTTCAGAGTTCAGAAGAAAAATGTTCTGTTTGGACAGTAACACCCTCAGCCAAGCTTAACACATCTGTTGTCATGACACCATGCAGATGTGTGTCTGAAATAAGTCTAGTTTCCTGTCAGGAAACTATCCATCCTGGTAAGAATGGGCCGGTCACATGATCAGGTCGCATGTAGCTGCCAGTTAAAGGGAGTCCACGTGATGGTTTCATCTCAACCAGTCTTTCTAAGCTTAGAGTTGTTCAAACTTGTACCAAAAAGAAGGTCATTGCAATCTGCAAATATTTGCCACTTTATTTTTACAAATTTGAGGAGAGACGGGGAGATGGATGGATGAATGGGTGGACAGATGTTTGTAGTCAGCAGGTGGAGAAGCAGTGGGTGGTGAGTTGTGGCCAGGCTGCACTTTCCAGAGACAGCACAAACAGGGCTAAATATAAAACAAGAAACTTTATAAATATTTGAGGAGTCGCCAGCTGAAAGTGCAGGAGGAGGAAGGGAACCACAGCAGCTTACTCTGAAAACTGCTGCGGGATTCCTCAAGGAAAGCCAGAAAACCAAATCAGGACAAAATCAGTGCGGTGGACCAGCAACTTCTGTCAGTGGTCAACGTGTAAGACTTTACTGCTGAAGAGGATACTGAAGCACGACTGGTGGAAATTCACCTCTGACTGCTCTCCCTGAACTGTATGAGACTGTGGGACTCTCGGGTAAACTGACAGAAGAGCAGGAAGTCCGTCTTAAAGGCAGATAACTGAACCTCAACATGACCCGCATCAGATCGGTACCCAAAGTCGAGGTAATAATGAGAGTAAACGTGAAAAAATCCATGTGAGACACGAGAGTCTGCGTGACTCTTGTTAAAACTTACCTGTATCAGGTTTGATCTAAGACGCAGGAACAGAAACCTCTGGTGGCTGACGGGAGCTTTTTTTATGACAGTAAATGAGGTCAAAGGAACCTTCAGGTGCAGGTTAACCCGCAGAGACGGGTCAAAGGGGTTGCAGAGGTCATGTGACATAAGGATTTAACACAGGGTTCAACTCTAAACTTGAGCTAAGTGAGTGGCAGTGAAGGTGCTGGTCATGTGACCTCCGTGGAGCAGGTGGACGTCTCACCTTGTCATACAGAGAGTCTCCGGACACCGACAGGTCTTTGAGTCGAGTGTTGAAATATCGAATCTGATCTTCGTTCGCGACGACTCTCCACTCCAGAGATTTCTTTGTGGTGTTGACTCCACCTCTCCCAGGTAGTCCCACCACTGAGCTGCCACCACTCTCTGAACCTTCCACCCCACCTTTTCTGTCTCCTTCTTTTCCTCCTCCTCCTCCTCCTCCTCCTCCTCCTCCTCCACCTCCTTCTTCTCCTCCTCCTCTTCCTCCTTCTCCTCCTTTTCCTCCAGACTTGTCTATCCTCCAGTTAATGATGGCAGGGCTGTTTTCCAGTTTTTGCAGCCTCCTGTCATGGTCATCCAGCCTGGTCTTCACGTGCTCCACCTCCAGCTCCACGTCATTGATCCTGAAGGTCTGGTCATCCAGACGGTCCAAGACCAGGGTCCTCAGGTCCTCCATTTGTGTGTGGCAGTAGTCCTTCAGTTGCTTCTCCAGGTGTGAATGGCTCTGCTCACTTTGCTGAATGCTGCTGTTGACTTTCCACTCCAGGTCCTTCAGCTGTTTGTTCAGGTTGTCCTCACCAACCTTCCTACCTCCAAGGACTCCATCCCCTCTGCTGACATCTTTTTCTGAAAGGCTGACATCTTTATCCAGGTTTTCTAAGGCTGAGCTTATCTTTTGTTCGGCATCGTCCACGCGGTTCTGGAGATCCTGCACAGACTCGCAGCATCCATGCAGACGCAGGACATCCTGTCTCAGCTGGTCCAGGTTCTGCTGGTACCGGACATTCATGGCATTCAGCTGCTTCTCCAGAGAATGGATTCTGTCCCGGTCCTCCTGCTGCTGGAGGAGCAGATCTTCCACTCCAGCCTGTAAAAGCGGCACTCGTTAACCTAGATATATTTAAATACTGTTCGTTTGACCAGAGTCCAGCAGTGTTTCATTGTTCTGATGGAAACTGAGTGTGAAAACAGTCGGTTTACTGAACACAAACACTGGAGGTAAACTGGATGATCTGCTACTGCGCTGGACGTCTAGACACGTCCAGAGATGTCCAGCGCAGTAACAGTTCCTGTGATGTAAAGGAGATGTAGTGGACAATTATGTAGAACATGATTACATCATTGATGGAGTTCAGAAGATACCTGACAGGACGAGCAGGACAATGACACTCTCTTCTCCAGCTCCCTCAGGATCTCCTCCTTCAGAGAGCTTAGCCTCCCCCCACTCAGTCCTCCTCCAGACGGACCTCCGTCCAGCTCATTACCTTTGTTGTTGACCAGGTGGTTGTTGATGCTGACCAAAGTTTTATCATGCGCCTGTTGGAGGAGACACTCATCAATCAACTTACAGCACATAGTTACGGTAGTAATTACCACAAACACTGGCAGAGGAGCAGGAGCTACATCAGCCCTCCACTGAAGTATTTCATCAACTAAAAAAGTGATTGGGAAGAACAAATCCTTTGAATTTGCCTTTTAACCCTAGAGGTCGGTGGAGGAACTGCAGGTCTAGCTGGAGGGGCCCCCTGTGAATTTTTGTCCAGGGCCCCAAGAGACTCTAGGACCGCCTCTGAGCAGGTTTTTGACAGGGCTTGCTGGACGGGGTTGTTCATGTTTTTAAACACATGTTGCAAAGAGGCAATTCTTGAAAAATGCATCAATGTTGAATATTGTTACATTGTAAAAAACAAAAAAATCTTAACCACCAAAGGGGGGCCACCAGAAAAAGTTTAGAAAAAACTGGATTAAAGAAACTGTATTTGACTGTTTTAAGTAATATTTTTGTGGTATGTGAGTCTTCCTCACATAACAGACTTAACCAGAGTTCCACAGGGTTTGGTATTTCTCCTTATATTTGCTTCCATTGGTTAATATTATTATTAGAAAGCAGGTTAATTAATGTCCATTACTATGCTGATGATACTTAGCTATACCTGTCCACAAAACCAGGGGACAGAAACCAGTTGGACACATTCCTTGAAATTAACTGTTTTCATGCCAATGCTCCAAATACTGATTCTAATAATCAAGTCAATTACCTACCTATCTCTAACTTTCCTTTTATATCTAAAAAGCTTGAAATGGCTGTCTTTAGTCCAGTGCATCTGCTGATGAAAGTGATTTGAGTGGCTTCTGGGTCTGGGTTTCTCAGACATGGGCCAGCTGAACACAGAAAAGGACAGATGTGTCTCTGACTAACTGTGGTCCTTGGATGATGGCTAGACAAAAAGCAAGCATGTAGACAAAAATGTGGCTGACATCCCTCTCTGAGCTGTGATTCTGGTCCACTAACATCTTCAGATGAAGTAGGAGAAGGACTGACCTGAGTGCGGTTGTCCAGCTGGTCCAGTTTGGTCTGGATGCTGTGAATAGTCTTTTTGATCTCTGGCTGAGCTGCATCGGCAGGGTTTCTTCCTCCCCCCCCTCCTCCTCCTCCTCCCCCTCCTCCTACACTAAAGGCTGGTTTGTTGGTCTCCTGCTGGAAGCGTTCGATCATGGTTGACTGAAGCTGCTGCAGGTTCTTCGTCAGGATCTGGATTCTGTCCTCCAACTGCCTCATCTTCTCAGACTCCTGTTGTGCTGGAAGAAAGAAGTTTCTTCATCACATGATACATTGTGTAGGAGAAAATAAAAGACAACATCTCAAGAGACAGTATGTTAACACAATACCAAGGAAAAGACATCAGCAACAATGTGAGAAAAGCAGCTGTTGCTGCACATCAACTCTTCTGGACTTTCTGGTTATAAAACTATCCATCCATTATCTATACCCGCTTTATCCGTTTCCGGGTCACGGGGGTCTGTCGGAGCCTATCCCGACGCATATCAGGCGAACGGCAGGGGTACACCCTGGACAGGTCGCCAGTCTATCCAGGGCCACATACAAACAACCAATCACACTCACATTCACACCTAGGGAGAATTTTAGGATGATCAATTAACCTACTCTGCATGTTTTTGGACTGTGGGAGGAAGCCGGAGTACCCGGAGGAAACCCACGCAAGCACGGGGAGAACATGCAAACTCCACACAGAAAGACCCACCGGGCCGGGAATTGAACAGGGAACCTTCTTGCTGTGAGGCAACAGTGCTGACCACTAAGCCACCGTGCTGCCGTTATAAAACTATGTTTAGGTTATTTGGAGTTTTATATTCTACCGTGAAAAAGATGGAAAACATTTAAGACAGAAGTCAATCTGCCCAGGAGTAGTCATCCAAACAAAGTTGCCCAGAAGTCTTGCTTTTTTCAATCATAACAAATTAAAAGACTTGTAAACCAATGTCCTGTGGACAGATGAAACCACAGTGGAGTTGTCTGGCTTAATATTCAGCACAACATTTGGAGAAAACCAAACAGCATTTCAGCCCAGTGTCAACCACAACAGTGGAGGTTAATGATCTGGATCTGCAATCTACATCAGAATGGGTGAAAAAGAAAAGAATCAAGGTTTTGGAATGACCAGACCTTTAAAGTCCAGACCTCAGTATGAAGGCTGTTGTGGGAACTTAAAAAGCTTTTTTAATTTTTTTCACAAACAACGTTCGACTACAAGAGGCGCTACAAACTCTTACACATGACTGCACAATTAGGTCAAGGTGGAAGCTAAAACTAAGACTGGATGGAAAACAAGGACTGAAGACCGAGCGTAAGAATCACCTGTTCAAGCATGATCTATTCCAGCCACAACCTCAACAGAACCCAAGGAGGAACACCTTGGGTTCTGAACACAACATCAGAAGAATCCAACTCCTGGACAGAACCGAAATGGGAGCTGGAGCAGGTCCTGTCCCCACATTGGTCCTGCCCAGACCTTGGACATGTACCGTGTAGGCAAAGTCATATCCAGACCTTGGTCCAGTCTAGGCCAGGTTATGTTTAGGCCTAGGTCCTGTTCAGATCTTAGACCCAGGTTGGGTCCTATCCAAACCCTGGTTCTATCTAGACTTTGTTACTGTCAAGACCATGGTCTTCTCTGGGTCAGGTCATGTTCATGCCCTGGTCCTGTTTAGACTTTGGCCTTGTCTAGGCCAGGCCATGACCAGTCCCTTGTCCTGTTTAGGTCTTGATCATTTCCAAGCATTGGTCTCGTACAGCCTTGTTTCTCTCTAGGATGTCCAAACCCTGGTCCTCCCTATACTTTGGTCTTGTGTAGGCCTGGTCCTGTCCAGACCTGGGTCCTGCCCAGGCATTGGTCTTGTCCAGGCTTCGGTCCTGTGCAGGTGTCGTTCAGGATTAGGGTGAGAATTGTGGGGAATCACTTGGAGTTGCTCTCCAGGCCCTGATGGATGTCGTCCACCAGCCCTCTCGGACTCGTGGGACATGACATTGTAGGGTTTACAGGCCTTGGACACGTCTAAGCCTGGTCTTAACAGGACAAACGGGGTTTCCTTCCCCCTCTGCCACAGAAACAGCTCCACCTTCTGGCACTTCATCAGCACTACCCACACCATCAGCTCATGAGAAAACACTTTCTGCATATGGCTCGTCGTTGATCGGTGACGATAGGAACCAACAATGGAATTGTAAGAATAACTATTTAAAGGAAGGAGGTATTAAAATAATTGTATTATTATTATTGTTATTGTTATTATTCATGATATTACATGTGTGTATATGTATGTATTTTTATGTGCAAATAAGAGTGAGTAAAAAGATATGGGTGTGTGTATATTTGTATATGTATATATGTGTCTGTGTGTGTTTTGGTATATATATATATATATATATATATATATATATGCATAGATGTATGTGTATATGTATATACATGTGTGTGTATCTAGGTCTATATGTGTGTGTGTCTGTATTTTTATATATATAAATATGTATCTTACATTCATACATAGTAAGAGTCTTAGATAAATGTCCACACATTGATCTTTGTTGTGTGTGTGTGTGTGTGTGTGTGTGTGTGTGTGTGTGTGTGTGTGTGTGTGTGTGTGTGTGTGTGTGTGTGTGTGTTATTTATTTATCTAATTCGTTTAAATTTTTAAGCCCTTGAACTGAAGGAGGGCTGATGGGAGCAACCTTGTATCACTGGGCAAACTCAGACAGGCGGAAGGCCGGCAGGTCAAGTACCCTTGAGTGGGACATTGAATCCCACACTGCAAAACTCATCATAGTCCTGGTCCCAACCATGGATAAACTGGGAATTGTATCAGGAAGTGTATTAAACCAAAACCCACACCAGACCAATAGATGATCAGCTGTGGCAGTCTCTAAACGCTCAAAGCTAAAAGAATTATACGAAGAATGATGGGTAATTTATGCCTCTATATCAAACTGATGACCTTCATGTGCAGAAGACAGGTGCATGTCAGAAATGTAAGCACACCTCCGGTTCACACTGACCACCTCAAATGTGATTGTCCCACTTGTATTTCCTTTCCTATGTAGTTCAATCCTTTAACTTTCTAAGACAATAGAAATTTAAATTGTTTTAATGCCAGTAAAAATGATATCAATATTTTTGAGCTCCAGCTCACATACGATCTGCTTCATTTCCTCTGTTTCCATGTCTGAGCTACATATAACAAGTAAACAAAAGGAAGCTCAACACTGCAACACTGCTGAAGGAAATAACCCTCACTGTCACCTGGTGGTAGCTGCTGGACTTACGGAGACACAAACAACGGCAGCAGACAGGTAAAAGAACCAACTATGGTAAAAGTACCTACATAACTCTTGTGTTAATGAGGGTCCACTCACCACTGGGTCCTCCAGTCCGTCTAGATCCAGAACCCCCTCCTCCAGAACCTCCCATTCCCTGTCCAGAGGTCCCTCCCTGCTGATGAGGATTGGTGGTCGAGATCTGGGTTACTCCACCACCAACTGAACCAATGTTACAGTCCACTCCACTGTAACCATGGCAACACTTCCACTCCATCTCCGTCACAATTTTGTAGGCCACCTTGTAGCGAGGCCTCATGTAGGTCCGATATCTGCAGATGAAGAGGTTCAGCATCACTCTGAGCTCACAGAGACTGAGCTGACTGAGATTACTGTGCACAGACCACCACATCACTAGCCGCTTTCAAACTATGAAGCCAAAGCCAGGCATACTGAGGCCAAGTCGGGTAGCTGCTTCGCCGTCGTCACTTCCAGGTCTCAACAGAGCTAATCTGGGCTCGTCTGATCCTGCATTTCTTGGCTTGCAACAGTGCAAAGAGAAAGGGTAATTTTAAAAATCGTTACATTAAGGTATAAAAGTTTCAAATCAAATCAAATCAAATCAAATCAAATCAAATCAAATCAAATCAAATCAAATGCATCTCCTACAGTTTATCAACGATAAAATAAAAACAGACTATGAAGACAAAAAACAAGAAGCAGAAAGCCCAGTATCTTAAAGTGCTAAAAAAAAAAACTAAAAGTTAGTCTGAAGCTGCAAGCGGACTAAATTTAGTCTGAAAGCTATAACGGGATACTGTTAAAATTAAATTAAAAGACATATTGCTCCACCTCGTTGAATTTTAGAGATTCTGGTAGTTTAAGACACTAACTATGACTTCCCACATTCACGGTTGGACATCGGTACATTCAGTTGTGTATTATTGTAGCACATTCAGTAAATGGAGCACTGATCCTGATGCGGCTGCACTGTCTCATGGCCCAGGCCAGAACAAGTATTTAATTTGGAATTAATTGAGAAAGTCAGGAAACGGAGAGATGTGCATTTGTATCTGGGACTTTGTGTTATAATCTTGAGGTCCCATCCTCCAGCTACATTAGCCATTAGCTCTTGTGATTCCCCAAAGTCATATGTTCTCAGAGAGACTAAACATTGGTTCATTCTTGTTTCACATCAGCTCAGCTGAACTGTTCAGCGAACAGAATATTTCAGGGAGTGATTCAGTTTCGTTCATTCAAACAAAACATTCTTTATCATCTATGATCCACACAATGTGTATCGCACATGCCATTAACAAGATGGGGGTGTGACGTGTCCGTCAAGATGCAACCTAATGGCAGGGTCAGACGGGCAGACAGATGGCAACAGAAAGGATTTTCCTGCAAGAGAATCATGGCCTGGAGCCATTAGTGCCCTACAAGCATCGACTGGTCCTGGATTCATAACAGGAGAACGGCTGTAAATGTTATGAAAGCCGCAACATAACTCCTGAGGAACCCTAACTCACGCAGGAGACTCACACAACCAGATCACCCAAGTGGCTTAGATCAACACCGCACCACTGGAGTCACTCAAAAAACGCACATGGTATCTCTCACCACATCCTTACCAACGAAACTCATACCACCACCCCCTCATCGAGAATATTTACACCAACACCTTCTCAGACGGATACTCACACCACCACTTTCTCACCAAGGATTCTTGCACCATCACCTTCTCACTGAGGAAACTTACACCACCACCCGACTGCACTGTCCACTCCCCCAGCTGCAAGGATGATAATCAGGCTTTACATAGGTTTCCACTCCATCCTCCACCACGCAGCTCACGGTCTTCGTGACCACATATGCACACCAGTTCCTGTAACACAGAAGAACAAGCAGATGTTTCAGAAGACAGAACATTTTTTGTCTGGTTGGGGTATTTACCGTCAGAACTCAACTATGTCCTTGTTTGTATAATAGAAACAAAGTTGTGCTTTTATTTAAAGTCTCTGGGTCTGGTGGTGCAGCCTCAATCCTCGATGTTCTATGTGCACCAGTGACCAGCCTTTTCCCCATTTCCCTCCCTCCTTACACTGCTGTTGCTATTATTGGTTACCCTCCTAAACCAATCAGGCACAATACTGACAGTTGTGTATAATAGTGACAGAAATACTTAGAGGATGTTTCTGTTGGAACTGAATCACATCAGAGGGGAATGGGGCTTGATCTGCCATGGGAATTTGAAGGCCTAATCTGCAGATGCAATCAATACTTGTGTAAGCAGAAAGTTGTTCTGAGAAAAGAAATCTCTGGAATCTCTTGATCTCCTTATGACTGCTCTTCCAAAGCTTTTATTTATCGCTGAATCAGTTGCCCAGCACACCTCACAATGATACGTCCAGTCTGCTGCAACGGTTAAAAAGAAAGCTAAATGGCTTCAAAACCGGGTATAAGACAGTTTAAAACAATGTTGAATCTTTGAAAGTCAGGAAATGCAGAATATATAGAACAGGAGAATGTGACACGCAACAGCAATGTGGGGTGGGTTTTACTGTCCTTCTACAGTGAGTTTCCTTTCAAGTGAGTTTCAAACAACTCATCAGGACGTGGGGATAGATGCAGGTGACATTGTTCAAGTGATATTTGCTCTCACAAAGCAGAATGCAACATGCACATGCAGCACACCAATCAGGCAAGGAAATGATCAGCTTTAACTCTATAAAGAGCTGTTACACCTAAACAAAACACAATTCCTACACAAAGTGAACACATCATAAAGACACAAGAATGCCACAGAAAATCATCCCTAGGGACCAGCTGCAGCATATAATCAGTTTAATGCTAAGACTCCACAGATTTAATTATGTAAGGATGACCACTCTGAGACAAAACCTCATTGAGCTGAATCCTGAAGAGCAACAACAATGCAGCTTCACTTTCTACATCATGCATCAAGGCACTCGCCCTTATCTTTAATGTTCACCATCAGAAATCATATTTCAGTGGAAAACTCAACTAGATTCATGTAATCCCAAGTCTTCTTTAGTGGTGGGAGTTAATGAAATCAGGACTACTGAGAAACCTACAAAAGTACCATCACTAGACTGGATCCTGGCTGAAGTGGCGTGTGTTTGTGAACTGTTCATTGATTCTGTTAGTTATGTCATCATCCAACTCCACCAAGTTGTTCCTGAGATACGTCCTTGTACAAACACCCGCACCTCAGCCACTGTTCCACATGAGGGCACTAGAACATCCTGACGATGTCACGGACACAAGCAAACACAAAAACAGTCCTGTTTGGAACGAATTCATGTTAATGTTTAAGTTTGATCTGATCCTTACACCAGCCTCAAAACTATACAGATTCTCCCCAAAATACAGATGTAGCATGAGTGACTATTTACGTTTATGAACCGTCTGATGCTAAGTGATTTAGAAACCTTCAGAGGGTTCAGCCGTCGTGTTCTGTTTTGAGTTGGTAGATGGAGAAGCAGTGGGACCAGAGTTCCTTGAGTGAGCTAGCTATTTAGCATAAGCAATATGTTGCAAAACTGTGTTATTTTATACTGGAATGGTCATGATGTAAGATAGTAGTTCCCAAAGGTGGCTAAAAAGTTGCTTAATATAAAGAGAGTGACTTTATCAAGTATTTACGGAGCCATCAGGGGAAGGAAGAGCTTTATTAGTCCGAGGGCAAGACAGATTTTTCAGAAACAAGTAAAAATCCACAAAGAAAGTCAGAAAGCCACACCAACAACAGACAAAACTGTGGACTTCATTGTCCTGCATGAGCAGCCTCTATTGATTGCAGAAAATGTCAGGTTTTACCACTTAACTAAACGCTTGGAGTCGTGGATGGTTGGCTGGCCTCATTAGAGAAGGGTTCTTCAGTCTGATCCCTCCTGGTGTTTGTTTCAGTTTTCTGTTCCTCAGAGCCTCTGTTGATGTATGTTGATGATATTACCAGATTATTCTAAATCAATCTGTCTTTACAACTGGATACTGACTGAAATATGAAGCCATACCTTTTGTCTGCACAGCTGGTTTTAGCTGTAGGGAGAATGAATACCCACAACATTAAAACCAGTAACTGAAGAGACAGAAGAATGATCTCATTGCAGCAAACTGTTCTGCTGAAGCTCAGTGTCCTGTCACTGATGTGGGTGTAACCATTGAACAAAATGTTTATGAAGGTATTACTCTGAAAATAACCAGCCTAAACACCCAGGGGAAGACTCACAAACCCCCCCAACTCTGAAAAGAACCAACCTAAACACCCAGCAGAAGACTCGCAAACCCCCCAAATTTGAAAAGAATCAACCTAAACAACCAGCAGAAGACTCACAAACCCCCCAACTCTGAAAACAACCAACGTAAACACCCAGCAGAAGACTCACAAACCCCCCAACTCTGAAAAGAACCAACCTAAACACCCAGCAGAAGACTCACAAACCCCCCAAATGTGAACAGAACAAACCTAAACACCCAGCAGAAGACTCACAAACCCCCAACTCTGAAAAGAACCAACCTAAACACCCAGCAGAAGACTAACAAACCCCCCAACTCTGAAAAGAACCAACCTAAACACCCAGCAGAAGACTCGCAAACCCCCCAAATGTGAAAAAAACCAACCTAAACACCCAGCAGAAGACTCACAAACCCCCCAACTCTGAAAAGAACCAACCTAAACACCCAGGAGAAGACTCAAAAACCCCCCAAATGTGAAAAGAACCAACCTAAACACCCAGCAGAAGACTCACAAACCCCCAACCTCTGAAAAGAAACCAACCTAAACACCATCAGAAGACTCACAAACCCCCAAATGGTGAAAAGAACCAACCTAAACACCCAGCAGAAGACTCACAAAAACCCCCAAATGTGTAAAGAACCAACCTAAACACCCAGGAGAGACTCACAAACCCCCCAACTGTGAAAAGAACCAACCTAAACACCCAGCAGAAGACTCACAAACCCCCAAATGTGAAAAAGAACAACCTAAACACCCAGCAGAAGACTCACAAAACCCCCAACTCTGAAAAGAAACAACCTAAACACCCAGCAGAAGACTCACAAACCCCCAAATGTGAAAAGAACCAACTTAAGAACCAGCAGAAGAGTCAAAAACCCCTAACTCTGAAAAGAACCAACCTAAACACCCAGCAAAAGACTCACAAACCCCCAAATGTGAAAAGAACCAACCTAAACACCCAGCAGAAGACTCACAAACCCCCCAAATGTGAAAAGAACCAACCTAAACACCCAGCAGAAGACTCACAAACCCCCAACTCTGAAAAGAACCAACCTAAACACCCAGCAGAAGACTCACAAACCCCCCAAATGTGAAAAGAACCAACCTAAACACCCAGCAGAAGACTAACAAACCCCCCAACTCTGAAAAGAACCAACCTAAACACCCAGCAGAAGACTCACAAACCCCCCAAATGTGAAAAGAACAAACCTAAACACCCAGCAGAAGACTCACAAACCCCCCAACTCTGAAAAGAACCAACCTAAACACCCAGCAGAAGACTCACAAACCCCCAAATGTGAAAAGAACCAACCTAAACACCCAGCAGAAGACTCACAAACCCCCCAACTCTGAAAAGAACCAACCTAAACACCCAGCAGAAGACTCACAAACCCCCCAAATGTGAAAAGAACGAACCTAAACACCCAGCAGAAGACTCACAAACCCCCCAACTCTGAAAAGAACCAACCTAAACACCCAGCAGAAGACTCAAAAACCCCCAAATGTGGAAAGAACCAAACCTAAACACCCAGCAGAAGACTCACAAACCCCCCAAATGTGGAAAGAACCAACCTAAACACCCAGCAGAAGACTCACAAACCCCCAACTCTGAAAAGAACAAGCCTAAACAACCCAGCAGAAGACCCACAAATGCCCCAAATGTGGAAAGAACCAACCTAAACACCCAGCAGAAGACTCACAAATCCCCCAACTGTGGAAAGAACCAACCTAAACACCCAGGAGAAGACTCACAAACCCCCCACTGTGGAAAGAACCAACCTAAACACCCAGCAGAAGACTAACAAACGCCCCAAATGTGGAAAGAACCAACCTAAACACCCAGCAGAAGACTCACAAACATCCCAACCGTGGAAAGAACCAACCTAAACACCAAGGAGAAGACTCACAAACCCCCCAAATGTGGAAAGAACCAACCTAAACACCCAGCAGAAGACTCACAAACCCCCAACCATGGAAAGAACCATCCTAAACACCCAGCAGAAGACTCACAAACCCCCCAACTGTGGAAAGAACCAACCTAAACACCCAGCAGAAGACTCACAAACCCCCAACTGTGGAAAGAACCAACTTAAACACCCAGGAGAAGACTCACAAACCCCCAACTCTGAAAAGAACCAACCTAAACAACCAGCAGAAGACTTACAAACCCCCCAAATGTAGAAAGAACCTGTCTAAACACCCAGCAGAAGACTCACAAACCCCCCAACTGTGGAAAGAACCAACCTAAACACCCAGCAGAAGACTCACAAACCCCCCAACTGTGGAAAGAACCAACCTAAACACCCAGCAGAAGACTCACAAACCCCCAACTGTGGAAAGAACAAGCCTAAACACCCAGCAGAAGACTCACAAACCCCCAACTGTGGAAAGAACCAACCTAAACACCCAGCAGAAGACTTCACAA
>CM026197.1:34370822-34423153 GCA_014839995.1 Xenentodon cancila
GGTTCGTGAGTCTTCTGCTGGTTGTTTAGGCTGGTTCTTTCCACAGTTGGGGGGTTCGTGAGTCTTCTGCTGGTTGTTTAGGCTGATTCTTTCCACATTTGGGGGGTTGTGAGTCTTCTGCTGGGTGTTTAAGTTGGTTCTTTCTACAGTTCGGGGGTTTGTGAGTCTTCTGCTGGGTGTTTAGGCTGGTTCTTTCCACATTTGGGGGGTTTGTGAGTCTTCTGCTGGGTGTGTAGGCTTGTTCTTTTCAGAGGTGGGGGTTGTGAGTCTTCTCCTGGGTGTTTAAGTTGGTTCTTTCCACAGTTGGGGGTTTGTGAGTCTTCTGCTGGTTGTTTAGGCTGGTTCTTTTCACATTTGGAGGGTTTGTGAGTCTTCTGCTGGGTGTGTAGGCTTGTTCTTTTCCACATTTGGGGGGTTTATGAGTCTTCTGCTGGGTGTTTAGGTTGGTTCTTTCCACAGTTGGGGGTTTGTGAGTCTTCTGCTGGGTGTTTAGGTAGGTTCTTTCCACGGTGGTGGGTTTGTGAGTCGGCTGCTGGGTGTTTAGGCTTGTTCTTTTCAGAGTTGGGGGTTTATGAGTCTTCTCCTGGGTGTCTAGGCTTGTTCTTTTCAGAGTTAGGGGATTGTGACTCTTCTGCTGGGTGTTTAGGTTGGTTCTTTCCACATTTGGGGGTTTGTGAGTATTCTGCTGGGTGTTTAAACAGGTTCTTTCTACAGTTGGGGGGTTTGTGAGTCTTCTCCTGGGTGTTTAGGTTGGTTCTTTTTAGAGTTGGTGGTTTATGAGTCTTCTCCTGGGTGTTTAGGTGGGTTCTTTTCAGAGTTGGGGATTTTTGAGTCTTCTCCTGCGTGTTTAGACAGGTTCTTTCTACAGTTGGGGGGTTTGTGAGTATTCTGCTGGTTGTTTAGACAGGTTCGTTCCACAGTTTGGGGGTTTGTGAGTCTTCTCCTGGGTGTTTAGGCTTGTTCTTTTCAGAGTTAGGGGATTGTGACTCTTCTGCTGGGTGTTTAGGTTGGTTCTTTTCAGAGTTGGGGGGTTTGTGAGTCTTCTGCTGGTTGTTTAGGCTTGTTTTTTTCAGAGTTGGAGTTTTATGAGTCTTCCTTTGGGTGTTTAGGGTTATTCTTTCCACAGTTGAGGGATTTGTGAGTCTTCTCCTGGGTGTTTACGTTGGTTCTTTTAAGAGTTGGGGGTTTGTGAGTCTTCTGCTGGGTGTTTAAGTTGGTTCTTTCCACATTTGGGGGGTTTGTGAATCTTCTGCTGGTTGTTTAGGCTGGTTCTTTCCACATTTGGGGGGTTTGTGAGTCTTCTGCTGGGTGTTTAGGCTGGTTCTTTTCACAGTTGGGGGTTTGTGAGTCTTCTACTGGGTGTTTTGGCTTGTTCTTTTCAGATTTGGGGGTTTATGAGTCTTCTGCTGGGTGTTTAGACAGGTTCGTTCCACAGTTTTGGGGTTTGTGAGTCTTCTCCTGGGTTTTTAGGCTTGTTCTTTTCAGAGTTGAGGGGTTTGTGAGTCTTCTCCTGGGTGTTTAAGTTGGTTCTTTTAAGAGTTGGCGGTTTGTGAGTCTTCTGCTGGGTGTTTAAGTTGGTTCTTTCCACATTTGGGGGGTTTGTGAGTCTTCTGCTTTGTGTTTAGGCATGTTTCTTTTCAGAGTCGGGGGTTGTGAGTCTTCTCCTGGGTGTTTAAGTTGGTTCTTTCCACAGTTAGGGGTTTGTGAGTCTTCTCCTGGGTGTTTAGGTTGGTTCTTTTTATAGTTGGTGGTTTGTGAGTCTTCTCCTGGGTGTTTAGGTGGGTTCTTTTCAGAGTTGGGGGGTTTCTGAGTCTTCTGCTGGTTGTTTAGGCTGGTTCTTTCCACATTTGGGGGGTTTGTGATTCTTCTGCTGGGTGTTTAGGCTGGTTCTTTTCAGAGTTGGGGGTTTGTGAGTCTTCTGCTGGGTGTTGAAACAGGTTCTTTCTACAGTTGGGGGGTTTGTGAGTCTTCTCCTGGGTGTTTAGTTCTGTTCTTTCTACACTTGGGGGTTTGTGAGTCTCCTCCTGCGTGTTTAGACAGGTTTGTTCTACAGTTGGGGGGTTTGTGAGTCTTCTGCTGGATGTTTAGGCAGGTTCTTTAAACATTAAGGGGGTTTGTGAGTCTTCTACTGGGTGTTTAGGCTTGTTCTTTTCAGATTTGGGGGTTTATGAGTCTTCTGCTGGGTGTTTAGACAGGTTCGTTCCATAGTTTGGGGGTTTGTGAGTCTTCTCCTGGGTGTTTAGGCTTGTTCTTCTCAGAGTTAGGGGATTGTGACTCTTCTGCTGGGTGTTTAGGTTGGTTCTTTCCACATTTGGGGGGTTTGTGATTCTTCTGCTGGGTGTTTAGGCTGGTTCTTTTCAGAGTAACACCTTCATAAACATTTTGTTCAATGGTTACACCCACATCAGTGACAGGACACTGAGCTTCAGCAGAACAGTTTGCTGCAATGAGATCATTCTTCTGTCTCTTCAGTTACTGGTTTTAATGTTGTGGGTATTCATTCTCCCTACAGCTAAAACCAGCTGTGCAGACAAAAGGTAGGGCTTCATATTTCAGTCAGTATCCAGTTGTAAAGACAGATTGATTTAGAATAATCTGGTAATATCGTCAACATACATCAACAGAGGCTCTGAGGAACAGAAAACTGAAACAAACTCCAGGAGGGATCAGACTGAAGAACCCTTCTCTAATGAGGCCAGCCAACCATCCACGACTCCAAGCGTTTAGTTAAGTGGTAAAACCAGACATTTTCTGCAATCAACAGAGGCTGCTCATGCAGGACAATGAAGTCCACAGTTTTGTCTGTTGTTGGTGTGGCTTTCTGACTTTCTTTGTGCAATTCTTGTCTTGCCCTCTGACTAATAAAGCTCTTCCTTCCCCTGATGGCTCCGTAAATACTTGATAAAGTCACTCTCTTTATATTAAGCAACTTTTTAGCCACGTTTGGGAACTACTATCTTACATCATGACGATTCCAGTATAAAATAACACAGTTTTGCAACATATTGCTTATGCTAAATAGCTAGCTCACTCAAGGAACTCTGGTCCCACTGCTTCTCCATCTACCAACTCAAAACAGAACACGAAGGCTGAACCCTCTGAAGGTTTCTAAATCACTTAGCATCAGACAGTTCATAAATGTAAATAGTCACTCATGCTACATCTGTATTTTGGGGAGAATCTGTATAGTTTTGATGCTGGTGTAAGGATCAGATCAAACTTAAACATTAACATGAATTTGTTCCAAACAGGACTGTTTTTGTGTTTGCTTGTGTCCGTGACCTCTTCAGGATGTTCTAGTGCCCTCATGTGGAACAGTGGCTGAGGTGCGGGTGTTTTTATAAGGACGTATCTCAGGAACAACTTGGTGGAGTTGGATGATGACATAGCCAACAGAATCAATGAACGGTTCACACACACACGCCACTTCAGCCAGGATCCTGTCTAGTGATGGTACTTTTGTAGGTTTCTCAGTAGTCCTGATTTCATAAACTCCCACCACTAAAGAAGACTTGGGATTACATGAATCTAGTTCCACTGAAATATGATTTCTGATGGTGAACATCAAAGATAAGGGCGAGTGCCTTGATGCATGATGTAGAAAGTGAAGCTGCATTGTTGTTGCTCTTCAGGATTCAGCTCAATGAGGTTTTGTCTCAGAGTGGTCATCCTTACATAATTAAATCTGTGGAGTCTTAGCATTAAACTGATTATATGCTGCAGCTGGTCCCTAGGGATGATTTTCTGTGGCATTCTTGTGTCTTTATGATGTGTTCACTTTGTTTAGGAATTGTGTTTTGTTTAGGTGTAACAGCTCTTTATAGAGTTAAAGCTGATCATTTCCTTGCCTGATTGGTGTGCTGCATGTGCATGTTGCATTCTGCTTTGTGAGAGCAAATATCACTTGAACAATGTCACCTGCATCTATCCCCACGTCCTGATGAGTTGTTTGAAACTCACTTGAAAGGAAACTCACTGTAGAAGGACAATAAAACCCATCCCACATTTCTGTTGCGTGTCACATTCTCCTGTTCATTAAAGCTCCTATATTCTGCATTTCCTGACTTTCAAAGATTCAACATTGTTTTAAACTGTCTTATACCCGGTTTTGAAGCCATTTAGCTTTCTTTTTAACCGTTGCAGCAGACTGGACGTATCATTGTGAGGTGTGCTGGGCAACTGATTCAGCGATAAATAAAAGCTTTGGAAGAGCAGTCATAAGGAGATCAAGATATTCCAGAGATTTCTTTTCTCAGAACAACTTTCTGCTTACACAAGTATTGATTGCATCTGCAGATTAGGCCTTCAAATTCCCATGGCAGATCAAGCCCCGTTTCCCTCTGATGTGATTCAGTTCCAACAGAAACATCCTCTAAGTATTTCTGTCACTATTATACACAACTGTCAGTATTGTGCCTGATTGGTTTAGGAGGGTAACCAATAATAGCAACAGCAGTGTAAGGAGGGAGGGAAATGGGGAAAAGGCTGGTCACTGGTGCACATAGAACATCGAGGATTGAGGCTGCACCACCAGACCCAGAGACTTTAAATAAAAGCACAACTTTGTTTCTATTATACAAACAAGGACATAGTTGAGTTCTGACGGTAAATACCCCAACCAGACAAAAAATGTTCTGTCTTCTGAAACGTCTGCTTGTTCTTCTGTGTTACAGGAACTGGTGTGCATATGTGGTCACGAAGACCGTGAGCTGCGTGGTGGAAGATGGAGTGGAAACCTATGTAAAGCCTGATTATCATCCTTGCAGCTGGGCAAGTGGACAGTGCAATCGGGTGGTGGTGTAAGTTTCCTCAGTGAGAAGGTGATGGTGCAAGAATCCTTGGTGAGAAAGTGGTGGTGTGAGTATCCGTCTGAGAAGGTGTTGGTGTAAATATTCTCGATGAGGGGGTGGTGGTATGAGTTTCCTTGGTAAGGATGTGGTGAGAGATACCATGTGCATTTTTTGAGTGACTCCAGTGGTGCGGTGTTGATCTAAGCCACTTGGGTGATCTGGTTGTGTGAGTCTCCTGCGTGAGTTAGGGTTCCTCAGGAGTTATGTTGCGGCTTTCATAACATTTACAGCCGTTCTCCTGTTATGAATCCAGGACCAGTCGATGCTTGTAGGGCACTAATGGCTCCAGGCCATGATTCTCTTGCAGGAAAATCCTTTCTGTTGCCATCTGTCTGCCCGTCTGACCCTGCCATTAGGTTGCATCTTGACGGACACGTCACACCCCCATCTTGTTAATGGCATGTGCGATACACATTGTGTGGATCATAGATGATAAAGAATGTTTTGTTTGAATGAACGAAACTGAATCACTCCCTGAAATATTCTGTTCGCTGAACTGTTCAGCTGAGCTGATGTGAAAACAGGAATGAACCAATGTTTAGTCTCTCTGAGAACAGATGATTTTGGGGAATCACAAGAGCTAATGGCTAATGTAGCTGGAGGATGGGACCTCAAGATTATAACACAAAGTCCCAGATACAAATGCACATCTCTCCGTTTCCTGACTTTCTCAATTAATTCCAAATTAAATACTTGTTCTGGCCTGGGCCATGAGACAGTGCAGCCGCATCAGGATCAGTGCTCCATTTACTGAATGTGCTACAATAATACACAACTGAATGTACCGATGTGTAAGGAGAATTATTGTTAGTTGTCCTGGTCAGACCAAACATTGGTTATGTAAGATGTTTTTCTAATTGTTCGCTTATATCTGAGAAAAGTCTTGTTATTTCGTTAGTTCCTGAGAAAAGTCTTGTTATTTCTTTTGTGTGCCTGAGAGAAGTTTTTGTTATTTTGTGAGTAGAGCTGGGAAAAGTCTGTTGTTTTGATAGCATGTCCTGAGAACGGTTCCTGGTTTACAAAACATGTTTTGTACGCCAGGATCTGTTTCCAAGAGCAGGGTCTGTCTGTGGGGTGGGCTTGGCCCCCCCATCTCACACACGGCCCTTGTACGAGAGAATATAGCGACGGAAAGTCTCTGTCCGGGTCAGAGTCAGCTGCGGGTCACGTACGGATGCCCAGCAAGGTTGGAAGCTGCTTTTACCGGGACTGTTTGGCTCTCCAGTCCGTGTGTCAACGGTAAGGATGGAACGCTTCTCCGATGGTTGTTTGGAGCTATGCTCTGCAGGGGGTGAACGACACTATCATCCTAGCATCATAGTAAATGAGAATAATGCCTGTTTGATAAACTGAAGCTTGTGTGAGTAATGCCTGTTTGATAAACTGAAGCTTGAATAATGCCTGTTTGATAAACTGAAGCTTGTGTGAGTAATGCCTGTTTGATAAACTGAAGTTTGTGTGACTGACTTTGGCTGTGCGCTGCGGGGGACACAGGTTGGTCCTTGCATCACAGTAGATGTGGTTTATGTATATATGAAAACCAAAGTGATTGATCCTGCTAGAATCACAGTGAGTGTGATTTTGTGTGTGCGTGAAATGTAGTTAACCAAAGTGAGAGACACTTTGGTTAGTCAGTGTTCTTTTGTGTGTGAAAGTGTGTGAAATACCTGTATAATATTCTATATGCTTCATTCATATAATCCAAGTTATATTCTTTGTGTGTGTTTTGCCAATATAACCAAATAGATTGCTTATGCTATGCTTTGCGTAAAATAAATATATATATATTGTTCATCAGAGTCTGTGTGTGCTTTCTGTGTGCCTACCTTCAACGAACCTTAAGTAAATTTCACACAACATTTGGCGTCACGAACAGCGACTAATGGAGGATGTACACAGAAATCAGATTTAAGTGAAATAGTAAATATTTCACAACATTTGGCGTCACGAACTTAGAGACTGACGGAGGATTTACACAGAAATCAGATTTAAGTGAAATAGTAAATATTTCACAACATTTGGCGTCACGAATTTAGAGATTATCTGAGGATTTACACAGAAAAACATGTTTAAGAGTAAAAGAATATTTCACAACAATTGGCATCACGAACCTGGACCATAGAGATTAATGTGCACAGAAAGAAATAGTACATATGCACATTTGGCGTCATGGATTTACAGATTAACCGAGGATGTGCGCGGAAAAACATGTTTAGGTGACGTGGTAAATATGCACAACCTTTGGCGTCACGACCTAAGAGATTAATTAAGCACAACATTTGAACGAATTTAGAGATTAACGGAAGATATACACGTAAACTATGTTTAAGAAGAATTAGAAAAACAGTGATAGGCCGAAAGAGCCAGAAGACTCCTTATTGCTGTGTTGAGTAGATGGAGAGACGTTGCTTTATGCCTGCCCATGGCAGGACTTGGTTGGTAACGGATCTCCAGCTGTGGTGTTGAAGTGCTGTCAGGCAGTCACGTTGCGCCACAGGCTCCGATGGGGGGAGTACGGCGGCGGATGTGGGTGTGCGCTGAAGCACGGCGGAGAATGAGTGGACAGTATGACTGGTTAAACACTGGGCAGAAGCAGCAGCTGACAGAAGCTCAAGCTGACTGTGCGTTAAAAACAGAGCTGAACCGTTTGTTACGATGTGGACATGACCGGCTGACGGCGTTGGCCGAGCGGTCTGTGACTCAGGTCTCCAAGATAAAGCGGAGACAGCGGCGTATAAGACCTCGCCATGCAGACGCGGCGCAGGTGCGGTCTTTTGTGGACAAATCCTTGATTTTGACATTATTGTGGTGGTCGACTGATCGCTCTATGAGCGAATTCAGAAGCATGATTGCTGATTTGGGTTCCCTTGGGGAATGGGATGTACAGAAGGGGTTAAAAGTACATTGTTTTTCTGACATGACTCTATTGCTGCAAACGCTTAGACAAACGCGTTCCTCCTCCTCTCCGTCCGCTTCCTGCTGAGGGCTCCGACGGACACCGGGGGGCCACGCCCTAAGCACCGCCCTCCAGCAGACAGGAAGGAGTCGAATTACTCTAGTGCTGAGGAGGAGTGAAACTAGTGAAGATAGTGACTCCTAAATCTCAGACAGACAAAAAAGACAAAAATAAGGATCATAACCAGACGTGCATCTATTCTGAACTGTTAGATTTACTGCTTAATTACTAGGATGAAGGTCGAGCACCGTAAATTCGGTCCCAAATTTGGTCTATTGATGATATACGACCCCATGTCTATGTAGATATCTATTGGAATAAATTAGTTCAGCAATTTAAAGGACCCTTAGTCTCCCTAACAGGGTTGGGAGGCGATGTTGTTGTTGGAAAAGCTACCGAGCTGACAAATGCTAACAAAAGAGTCAGGACTGAAAAGTGTTGGTCAGATCAGGCCAGGGGTGGAATGTAACGAAAATTATCTTGATTGTCCTGATCTGACCAAACATAGTTAGATTAGATTCAGTTATCATCCCTACAGTGAAAGAGTGGATCTTGGGAATGGATGTTTTTGCAGGAATGACACTGTATCTGCAGCAAGGACCCGTGTCAAAATGCTATTTCAGAGAAAACTAATAATCTGTTGTCTTTGTGTTCCTAAGCATTAACTCTCTTTTAGGTATGTTCCCGTGGAGATTGCCGATCGGACGGACTGATGACGGCTCCTTGAGGTGGCGACATGGGCGTCAACCACAGCAACCGGTGTACTGGCAGTGCAGGCTCCTGGGCCCTACCCTCCATGCTCTCGTTGCCCTGGGGTGGATCAGCAGCAAGCCCTCCTGTCAGGTGGCACCAACGCCAGCTGTCCGGATGACTACAGTGCGTCAACCATACATGGTGGGATGGCGCAATTCTACCCGACCGAGGACGCAGGATAGCTTTACCTGCCAGAGAAATCAAATACAACATGTGGATTTGCAATGGAAAGTGTTGTTTCCAAAATTGCCTAACTGTCCCCAGCGATGCAGGAGAGCGTGGTATGATACTTTGCTGGGGGGAGTGGGAACTGTGATGGGTCTGTCTAACACGATTGATGGAGCGGTGATTAGCGCTATGCTTTCGAACACTGGACAACAGACATCACTTGGAAAACAACAGGTTGGACTGTGGATGCCCTTTGCTGTTTGGACACAACAAGAGGCTGCTCAAACACTCCTGCAAACCTTAACATGGGATACTGAGATGTGGAATCTAACTGTGGATGTTCTTACCAACAGGACAGAAGCTTTACATATGACTGTGTGTAATGTGCACATTGTTGATATGAAATTACAACATGAGCGTTTCATCAGAGCTGTTACTACCAACAATCCTATTGAATGGCGATGGATGGGGAACAATTCTGCAGATTGGTGGTTGGAGCTCCCTCCTGAAAAGACTAAATGTAATGAGTCAATGTGTATGGGACATTCCTTACAACTGAATGTCATGAAACTTTTGACTGTGTGTAAGTGTTATGTGTTACCTGTAATCACTGATACCGGATACTGGTTTTTGAAAACACGGGGTGATTGGTTCAGTCTCCAGACCAATCACACTTGTGATTTACAAATGTGTGACATCACTGATAAAGGGATGGCTTGTTTGACTAGAGATGCATATCAAGAACCATGCTTAACCACGGTACAGGCAATGTGTGAATGGTTTGTAGAACCACCGCGAGACATGCTATGGCAGACAGGACCCCATACTCTCTGTGTAGCAACACTGTATAGCCATCCGTTATTGCCTGGGACACCCTATACAGGATGCCTTCATGGAGTTCACGTGTGGCACTGGAATAACGAGACCTATTACTTGACTAATTACAGATCTGACCACCGACTTAGTCAGGTGCAATGGAGTATTCTTCATATGCCCTGGCGTGTTTCCCTGGATCGGTTTAGAGGCGCACTGAATCGATCCACGGAACTAAATGTAATTGTACAATCTCATAGGTCCAACGTTTCCAGACTGCTCGTGTCCAACATTGTGGCTCATGGAAGGGTGTTGCATGCCGCCAAGATGATACAACAAGATTCAGCTTATCATTGGTGGGATATCTTCTCGGGAATGTCTGTGTCAGCACGGACATCTTTTGTGCCTCCTTTATTGGTTTTAATAAGTATTATTATCTTGCTCACGCTATGCAATGTATTAACTTGTTTTTATGTTAGACGGGTGAAACGAGACTTAACTCGTACTCTCTATAATGCTGCTTTAACATGAAAATCACGCTATATGTAAGAGACGGGTGGTTTGGCCTAGAACACTTTGAAATAACCATAAATCCGAGTGTACCAGGACACCATTGGCATTATATGTATTGGGTAAGTGGAAATTACTTTTACAGGGTGCGGACCTTCCTAACTCGAATGGAACTCCTTAACCATGCAGTAACAACCACCACCGAACATTACTGGGAGTTTGAACACCCTCGACATGGACGACAATGGTTTGTTTGGGATGCGTTTGGTCATAATGGTCACTATTTCCAGAACTGAAAGTGTTGGTCAGATCAGGCCAAGGGGTGGAATGTAAGGAACATGTTTTTGGTTGTTGTTTTGTTGTCCTGATCTGACTAAACATGACTACATAAGTAAAACTTGGTTGATTGAATGTTTGGTCTGACCAGGCCAAGGGGTGGAATGTAAGGAGAATTATTGTTAGTTGTCCTGGTCAGACCAAACATTGGTTATGTAAGATGTTTTTCTAATTGTTCGCTTATATCTGAGAAAAGTCTTGTTATTTCGTTAGTTCCTGAGAAAAGTCTTGTTGTTTCTTTTGTGTGCCTGAGAGAAGTTTTTGTTATTTTGTGAGTAGAGCTGGGAAAAGTCTGTTGTTTTGATAGCATGTTCTGAGAACGGTTCCTGGTTTACAAAACATGTTTTGTACGCCAGGATCTGTTTCCAAGAGCAGGGTCTGTCTGTGGGGTGGGCTTGGCCCCCCCATCTCACACACGGCCTACCTTCAACGAACCTTAAGTAAATTTCACACAACATTTGGCGTCACGAACAGCGACTAATGGAGGATGTACACAGAAATCAGATTTAAGTGAAATAGTAAATATTTCACAACATTTGGCGTCACGAACTTAGAGACTGACGGAGGATTTACACAGAAATCAGATTTAAGTGAAATAGTAAATATTTCACAACATTTGGCGTCACGAATTTAGAGATTATCTGAGGATTTACACAGAAAAACATGTTTAAGAGTAAAAGAATATTTCACAACAATTGGCATCACGAACCTGGACCATAGAGATTAATGTGCACAGAAAGAAATAGTACATATGCACATTTGGCGTCATGGATTTACAGATTAACCGAGGATGTGCGCGGAAAAACATGTTTAGGTGACGTGGTAAATATGCACAACCTTTGGCGTCACGACCTAAGAGATTAATTAAGCACAACATTTGAACGAATTTAGAGATTAACGGAAGATATACACGTAAACTATGTTTAAGAAGAATTAGAAAAACAGTGATAGGCCGAAAGAGCCAGAAGACTCCTTATTGCTGTGTTGAGTAGATGGAGAGACGTTGCTTTATGCCTGCCCATGGCAGGACTTGGTTGGTAACGGATCTCCAGCTGTGGTGTTGAAGTGCTGTCAGGCAGTCACGTTGCGCCACAGGCTCCGATGGGGGGAGTACGGCGGCGGATGTGGGTGTGCGCTGAAGCACGGCGGAGAATGAGTGGACAGTATGACTGGTTAAACACTGGGCAGAAGCAGCAGCTGACAGAAGCTCAAGCTGACTGTGCGTTAAAAACAGAGCTGAACCGTTTGTTACGATGTGGACATGACCGGCTGACGGCGTTGGCCGAGCGGTCTGTGACTCAGGTCTCCAAGATAAAGCGGAGACAGCGGCGTATAAGACCTCGCCATGCAGACGCGGCGCAGGTGCGGTCTTTTGTGGACAAATCCTTGATTTTGACATTATTGTGGTGGTCGACTGATCGCTCTATGAGCGAATTCAGAAGCATGATTGCTGATTTGGGTTCCCTTGGGGAATGGGATGTACAGAAGGGGTTAAAAGTACATTGTTTTTCTGACATGACTCTATTGCTGCAAACGCTTAGACAAACGCGTTCCTCCTCCTCTCCGTCCGCTTCCTGCTGAGGGCTCCGACGGACACCGGGGGGCCACGCCCTAAGCACCGCCCTCCAGCAGACAGGAAGGAGTCGAATTACTCTAGTGCTGAGGAGGAGTGAAACTAGTGAAGATAGTGACTCCTAAATCTCAGACAGACAAAAAAGACAAAAATAAGGATCATAACCAGACGTGCATCTATTCTGAACTGTTAGATTTACTGCTTAATTACTAGGATGAAGGTCGAGCACCGTAAATTCGGTCCCAAATTTGGTCTATTGATGATATACGACCCCATGTCTATGTAGATATCTATTGGAATAAATTAGTTCAGCAATTTAAAGGACCCTTAGTCTCCCTAACAGGGTTGGGAGGCGATGTTGTTGTTGGAAAAGCTACCGAGCTGACAAATGCTAACAAAAGAGTCAGGACTGAAAAGTGTTGGTCAGATCAGGCCAGGGGTGGAATGTAACGAAAATTATCTTGATTGTCCTGATCTGACCAAACATAGTTAGATTAGATTCAGTTATCATCCCTACAGTGAAAGAGTGGATCTTGGGAATGGATGTTTTTGCAGGAATGACACTGTATCTGCAGCAAGGACCCGTGTCAAAATGCTATTTCAGAGAAAACTAATAATCTGTTGTCTTTGTGTTCCTAAGCATTAACTCTCTTTTAGGTATGTTCCCGTGGAGATTGCCGATCGGACGGACTGATGACGGCTCCTTGAGGTGGCGACATGGGCGTCAACCACAGCAACCGGTGTACTGGCAGTGCAGGCTCCTGGGCCCTACCCTCCATGCTCTCGTTGCCCTGGGGTGGATCAGCAGCAAGCCCTCCTGTCAGGTGGCACCAACGCCAGCTGTCCGGATGACTACAGTGCGTCAACCATACATGGTGGGATGGCGCAATTCTACCCGACCGAGGACGCAGGATAGCTTTACCTGCCAGAGAAATCAAATACAACATGTGGATTTGCAATGGAAAGTGTTGTTTCCAAAATTGCCTAACTGTCCCCAGCGATGCAGGAGAGCGTGGTATGATACTTTGCTGGGGGGAGTGGGAACTGTGATGGGTCTGTCTAACACGATTGATGGAGCGGTGATTAGCGCTATGCTGTCGAACACTGGACAACAGACATCACTTGGAAAACAACAGGTTGGACTGTGGATGCCCTTTGCTGTTTGGACACAACAAGAGGCTGCTCAAACACTCCTGCAAACCTTAACATGGGATACTGAGATGTGGAATCTAACTGTGGATGTTCTTACCAACAGGACAGAAGCTTTACATATGACTGTGTGTAATGTGCACATTGTTGATATGAAATTACAACATGAGCGTTTCATCAGAGCTGTTACTACCAACAATCCTATTGAATGGCGATGGATGGGGAACAATTCTGCAGATTGGTGGTTGGAGCTCCCTCCTGAAAAGACTAAATGTAATGAGTCAATGTGTATGGGACATTCCTTACAACTGAATGTCATGAAACTTTTGACTGTGTGTAAGTGTTATGTGTTACCTGTAATCACTGATACCGGATACTGGTTTTTGAAAACACGGGGTGATTGGTTCAGTCTCCAGACCAATCACACTTGTGATTTACAAATGTGTGACATCACTGATAAAGGGATGGCTTGTTTGACTAGAGATGCATATCAAGAACCATGCTTAACCACGGTACAGGCAATGTGTGAATGGTTTGTAGAACCACCGCGAGACATGCTATGGCAGACAGGACCCCATACTCTCTGTGTAGCAACACTGTATAGCCATCCGTTATTGCCTGGGACACCCTATACAGGATGCCTTCATGGAGTTCACGTGTGGCACTGGAATAACGAGACCTATTACTTGACTAATTACAGATCTGACCACCGACTTAGTCAGGTGCAATGGAGTATTCTTCATATGCCCTGGCGTGTTTCCCTGGATCGGTTTAGAGGCGCACTGAATCGATCCACGGAACTAAATGTAATTGTACAATCTCATAGGTCCAACGTTTCCAGACTGCTCGTGTCCAACATTGTGGCTCATGGAAGGGTGTTGCATGCCGCCAAGATGATACAACAAGATTCAGCTTATCATTGGTGGGATATCTTCTCGGGAATGTCTGTGTCAGCACGGACATCTTTTGTGCCTTCTTTATTGGTTTTAATAAGTATTATTATCTTGCTCACGCTATGCAATGTATTAACTTGTTTTTATGTTAGACGGGTGAAACGAGACTTAACTCGTACTCTCTATAATGCTGCTTTAACATGAAAATCACGCTATATGTAAGAGACGGGTGGTTTGGCCTAGAACACTTTGAAATAACCATAAATCCGAGTGTACCAGGACACCATTGGCATTATATGTATTGGGTAAGTGGAAATTACTTTTACAGGGTGCGGACCTTCCTAACTCGAATGGAACTCCTTAACCATGCAGTAACAACCACCACCGAACATTACTGGGAGTTTGAACACCCTCGACATGGACGACAATGGTTTGTTTTGGATGCGTTTGGTCATAATGGTCACTATTTCCAGAACTGAAAGTGTTGGTCAGATCAGGCCAAGGGGTGGAATGTAAGGAACATTTTTTTTGATTGTTGTTTTGTTGTCCTGATCTGACCAAACATGACTACATAAGTAAAACTTGGTTGATTGAATGTATTGGTCTGACCAGGCCAAGGGGTGGAATGTAAGGAGAATTATTGTTAGTTGTCCTGGTCAGACCAAACATTGGTTATGTAAGATGTTTTTCTAATTGTTCGCTTATATCTGAGAAAAGTCTTGTTATTTCGTTAGTTCCTGAGAAAAGTCTTGTTGTTTCTTTTGTGTGCCTGAGAGAAGTTTTTGTTATTTTGTGAGTAGAGCTGGGAAAAGTCTGTTGTTTTGATAGCATGTTCTGAGAACGGTTCCTGGTTTACAAAACATGTTTTGTACGCCAGGATCTGTTTCCAAGAGCAGGGTCTGTCTGTGGGGTGGGCTTGGCCCCCCCATCTCACACACGGCCCTTGTACGAGAGAATATAGCGACGGAAAGTCTCTGTCCGGGTCAGAGTCAGCTGCGGGTCACGTACGGATGCCCAGCAAGGTTGGAAGCTGCTTTTACCGGGACTGTTTGGCTCTCCAGTCCGTGTGTCAACGGTAAGGATGGAATGCTTCTCCGATGGTTGTTTGGAGCTATGCTCTGCAGGGGGTGAACGACACTTTCATCCTAGCATCATAGTACATGAGAATAATGCCTGTTTGATAAACTGAAGTTTGTGTGAGTAATGCCTGTTTGATAAACTGAAGCTTGAATAATGCCTGTTTGATAAACTGAAGCTTGTGTGAGTAATGCCTGTTTGATAAACTGAAGTTTGTGTGACTGACTTTGGCTGTGCGCTGCGGGGGACACAGGTTGGTCCTTGCATCACAGTAGATGTGGTTTATGTATATATGAAAACCAAAGTGATTGATCCTGCTAGAATCACAGTGAGTGTGATTTTGTGTGTGCGTGAAATGTAGTTAACCAAAGTGAGAGACACTTTGGTTAGTCAGTGTTCTTTTGTGTGTGAAAGTGTGTGAAATACCTGTATAATATTCTATATGCTTCATTCATATAATCCAAGTTATATTCTTTGTGTGTGTTTTGCCAATATAACCAAATAGATTGCTTATGCTATGCTTTGCGTAAAATAAATATATATATATTGTTCATCAGAGTCTGTGTGTGCTTTCTGTGTGCCTACCTTCAACGAACCTTAAGTAAATTTCACACAACATTTGGCGTCACGAACAGCGACTAATGGAGGATGTACACAGAAATCAGATTTAAGTGAAATAGTAAATATTTCACAACATTTGGCGTCACGAACTTAGAGACTGACGGAGGATTTACACAGAAATCAGATTTAAGTGAAATAGTAAATATTTCACAACATTTGGCGTCACGAATTTAGAGATTATCTGAGGATTTACACAGAAAAAACATGTTTAAGAGTAAAAGAATATTTCACAACAATTGGCATCACGAACCTGGACCATAGAGATTAATGTGCACAGAAAGAAATAGTACATATGCACATTTGGCGTCATGAATTTACAGATTAACCGAGGATGTGCGCGGAAAAACATGTTTAGGTGACGTGGTAAATATGCACAACCTTTGGCGTCACGACCTAAGAGATTAATTAAGCACAACATTTGAACGAATTTAGAGATTAACGGAAGATATACACGTAAACTATGTTTAAGAAGAATTAGAAAAACAGTGATAGGCCGAAAGAGCCAGAAGACTCCTTATTGCTGTGTTGAGTAGATGGAGAGACGTTGCTTTATGCCTGCCCATGGCAGGACTTGGTTGGTAACGGATCTCCAGCTGTGGTGTTGAAGTGCTGTCAGGCAGTCACGTTGCGCCACAGGCTCCGATGGGGGGAGTACGGCGGCGGATGTGGGTGTGCGCTGAAGCACGGCGGAGAATGAGTGGACAGTATGACTGGTTAAACACTGGGCAGAAGCAGCAGCTGACAGAAGCTCAAGCTGACTGTGCGTTAAAACAGAGCTGAACCGTTTGTTACGATGTGGACATGACCGGCTGACGGCGTTGGCCGAGCGGTCTGTGACTCAGGTCTCCAAGATAAAGTGGAGACAGCGGCGTATAAGACCTCGCCATGCAGACGCGGCGCAGGTGCGGTCTTTGTGGACAAATCCTTGATTTTGACATTATTGTGGTGGTCGACTGATCGCTCTATGAGCGAATTCAGAAGCATGATTGCTGATTTGGGTTCCCTTGGGGAATGGGATGTACAGAAGGGGTTAAAAGTACATTGTTTTTCTGACATGACTCTATTGCTGCAAACGCTTAGACAAACGCGTTCCTCCTCCTCTCCGTCCGCTTCCTGCTGAGGGCTCCGACGGACACCGGGGGGCCACGCCCTAAGCACCGCCCTCCAGCAGACAGGAAGGAGTCGAATTACTCTAGTGCTGAGGAGGAGTGAAACTAGTGAAGATAGTGACTCCTAAATCTCAGACAGACAAAAAAGACAAAAATAAGGATCATAACCAGACGTGCATCTATTCTGAACTGTTAGATTTACTGCTTAATTACTAGGATAAAGGCCGAGCACCGTAAATTCGGTCCCAAATTTGGTCTATTGATGATATACAACGGGCAGCACGGTGGCTTAGTGGTTAGCACTGTTGCCTCACAGCAAGAAGGTTCCCGGTTCAATTCCCGGCCCGGTGGGTCTTTCTGTGTGGAGTTTGCATGTTCTCCCCGTGCTTGCATGGGTTTCCTCCGGGTACTCCGGCTTCCTCCCACAGTCCAAAAAACATGCAGTGTAGGTTAATTGATCTTTCTAAATTCTCCCTAGGTGTGAATGTGAGTGTGATTGGTTGTTTGTATGTGGCCCTGGATAGACTGGCGACCTGTCCAGGGTGTACCCCTGCCTTTCACCTGATATGCGTCGGGATAGGCTCCGACAGACCCCCGTGACCCGGAAACGGATAAAGCGGGTATAGATAATGGATGGATGGATGGATGATATACAACCCCATGTCTATGTAGATATCTATTGGAATAAATTAGTTCAGCAATTTAAAGGACCCTTAGTCTCCCTAACAGGGTTGGGAGGCGATGTTGTTGTTGGAAAAGCTACCGAGCTGACAAATGCTAACAAAAGAGTCAGGACTGAAAAGTGTTGGTCAGATCAGGCCAGGGGTGGAATGTAACGAAAATTATCTTGATTGTCCTGATCTGACCAAACATAGTTAGATTAGATTCAGTTATCATCCCTACAGTGAAAGAGTGGATCTTGGGAATGGATGTTTTTGCAGGAATGACACTGTATCTGCAGCAAGGACCCGTGTCAAAATGCTATTTCAGAGAAAACTAATAATCTGTTGTCTTTGTGTTCCTAAGCATTAACTCTCTTTTAGGTATGTTCCTGTGGAGATTGCCGATCGGACGGACTGATGACGGCTCCTTGAGGTGGCGACATGGGCGTCAACCACAGCAACCGGTGTACTGGCAGTGCAGGCTCCTGGGCCCTACCCTCCGTGCTCTCGTTTCCCTGGGGTGGATCAGCAGCAAGCCCTCCTGTCAGGTGGCACCAACGCCAGCTGTCCGGATGACTACAGTGCGTCAACCATACATGGTGGGATGGCGCAATTCTACCCGACCGAGGACGCAGGATAGCTTTACCTGCCAGAGAAATCAAATACAACATGTGGATTTGCAATGGAAAGTGTTGTTTCCAAAATTGCCTAACTGTCCCCAGCGATGCAGGAGAGCGTGGTATGATACTTTGCTGGGGGGAGTGGGAACTGTGATGGGTCTGTCTAACACGATTGATGGAGCGGTGATTAGCGCTATGCTTTCGAACACTGGACAACAGACATCACTTGGAATACAACAGGTTGGACTGTGGATGCCCTTTGCTGTTTGGACACAACAAGAGGCTGCTCAAACACTCCTGCAAACCTTAACATGGGATACTGAGATGTGGAATCTAACTGTGGATGTTCTTACCAACAGGACAGAAGCTTTACATATGACTGTGTGTAATGTGCACATTGTTGATATGAAATTACAACATGAGCGTTTCATCAGAGCTGTTACTACCAACAATCCTATTGAATGGCGACGGATGGGGAACAATTCTGCAGATTGGTGGTTGGAGCTCCCTCCTGAAAAGACTAAATGTAATGAGTCAATGTGTATGGGACATTCCTTACAACTGAATGTCATGAAACTTTTGACTGTGTGTAAGTGTTATGTGTTACCTGTAATCACTGATACCGGATACTGGTTTTTGAAAACACGGGGTGATTGGTTCAGTCTCCAGACCAATCACACTTGTGATTTACAAATGTGTGACATCACTGATAAAGGGATGGCTTGTGTGACTAGAGATGCATATCAAGAACCATGCTTAACCACGGTACAGGCAATGTGTGAATGGTTTGTAGAACCACCGCGAGACATGCTATGGCAGACAGGACCCCATACTCTCTGTGTAGCAACACTGTATAGCCATCCGTTATTGCCTGGGACACCCTATACAGGATGCCTTCATGGAGTTCACGTGTGGCACTGGAATAACGAGACCTATTACTTGACTAATTACAGATCTGACCACCGACTTAGTCAGGTGCGTTGGAGTATTCTCCATGTGCCCTGGCGTGTTTCCCTGGATCGGTTTAGAGGCGCACTGAATCGATCCACGGAACTAAATGTAATTGTACAATCTCATAGGTCCAACGTTTCCAGACTGCTCGTGTCCAACATTGTGGCTCATGGAAGGGTGTTGCATGCCGCCAAGATGATACAACAAGATTCAGCTTATCATTGGTGGGATATCTTCTCGGGAATGTCTGTGTCAGCCCGGACATCTGTTGTGCCTCCTTTATTGGTTTTAATAAGTATTATTATCTTGCTCACGCTATGCAATGTATTAACTTGTTTTTATGTTAGACGGGTGAAACGAGACTTAACTCGTACTCTCTATAATGCTGCTTTAACATGAAAATCACGCTATATGTAAGAGACGGGTGGTTTGGCCTAGAACACTTTGAAATAACCATAAATCCGAGTGTACCAGGACACCATTGGCATTATATGTATTGGGTAAGTGGAAATTACTTTTACAGGGTGCGGACCTTCCTAACTCGAATGGAACTCCTTAACCATGCAGTAACAACCACCACCGAACATTACTGGGAGTTTGAACACCCTCGACATGGACGACAATGGTTTGTTTTGGATGCGTTTGGTCATAATGGTCACTATTTCCAGAACTGAAAGTGTTGGTCAGATCAGGCCAAGGGGTGGAATGTAAGGAACATTTTTTTTTGATTGTTGTTTTGTTGTCCTGATCTGACCAAACATGACTACATAAGTAAAACTTGGTTGATTGAATGTATTGGTCTGACCAGGCCAAGGGGTGGAATGTAAGGAGAATTATTGTTAGTTGTCCTGGTCAGACCAAACATTGGTTATGTAAGATGTTTTTCTAATTGTTCGCTTATATCTTAGAAAAGTCTTGTTATTTCGTTAGTTCCTGAGAAAAGTCTTGTTATTTCTTTTGTGTGCCTGAGAGTTTTGTGTGCCTGAGAGAAGTTTTTGTTATTTTGTGAGTAGAGCTGGGAAAAGTCTGTTGTTTTGATAGCATGTTCTGAGAACGGTTCCTGGTTTACAAAACATGTTTTGTACGCCAGGATCTGTTCCCAAGAGCAGGGTCTGTCTGTGGGGTGGGGTTGGCCCCCCCATCTCACACACGGCCCTTGTACGAGAGAATATAGCGACGGAAAGTCTCTGTCCGGGTCAGAGTCAGCTGCGGGTCACGTACGGATGCCCAGCAAGGTTGGAAGCTGCTTTTACCGGGACTGTTTGGCTCTCCAGTCCGTGTGTCAACGGTAAGGATGGAACGCTTCTCCGATGGTTGTTTGGAGCTATGCTCTGCAGGGGGTGAACGACACTTTCATCCTAGCATCATAGTAAATGAGAATAATGCCTGTTTGATAAACTGAAGCTTGTGTGAGTAATGCCTGTTTGATAAACTGAAGCTTGAATAATGCCTGTTTGATAAACTGAAGCTTGTGTGAGTAATGCCTGTTTGATAAACTGAAGCTTGTGTGAGTAATGCCTGTTTGATAAACTGAAGTTTGTGTGACTGACTTTGGCTGTGCGCTGCGGGGGACACAGGTTGGTCCTTGCATCACAGTAGATGTGGTTTATGTATATATGAAAACCAAAGTGATTGATCCTGCTAGAATCACAGTGAGTGTGATTTTGTGTGTGCGTGAAATGTAGTTAACCAAAGTGAGAGACACTTTGGTTAGTCAGTGTTCTTTTGTGTGTGAAAGTGTGTGAAATACCTGTATAATATTCTATATGCATGCTTCATTCATATAATCCAAGTTATATTCTTTGTGTGTGTTTTGCCAATATAACCAAATAGATTGCTTATGCTATGCTTTGCGTAAAATAAATATATATATATTGTTCATCAGAGTCTGTGTGTGCTTTCTGTGTGCCTACCTTCAACGAACCTTAAGTAAATTTCACACAACACGATGTCCAACCGTGAATGTGGGAAGTCATAGTTAGTGTCCTAAACTACCAGAATCTCTAAAATTCAACGAGGTGGAGCAATATGTCTTTTAATTTAATTTTAACAGTATCCCGTTATAGCTTTCAGACTAAATTTAGTCCGCTTGCAGCTTCAGACTAACTTTTAGTTTTTTTTTTAGCACTTTAAGATACTGGGCTTTCTGCTTCTTGTTTTTTGTCTTCATAGTCTGTTTTTATTTTATCGTTGATAAACTGTAGGAGATGCATTTGATTTGATTTGATTTGATTTGATTTGATTTGATTTGATTTGATTTGATTTGATTTGATTTGATTTGAAACTTTTATACCTTAATGTAATGATTTTTAAAATGACCCTTTCTCTTTGCACTGTTGCAAGCCAAGAAATGCAGGATCAGACGAGCCCAGATTAGCTCTGTTGAGACCTGGAAGTGACGACGGCGAAGCAGCTACCCGACTTGGCCTCAGTATGCCTGGCTTTGGCTTCATAGTTTGAAAGCGGCTAGTGATGTGGTGGTCTGTGCACAGTAATCTCAGTCAGCTCAGTCTCTGTGAGCTCAGAGTGATGCTGAACCTCTTCATCTGCAGATATCGGACCTACATGAGGCCTCGCAACAAGGTGGCCTATAAAATTGTGACGGAGATGGAGTGGAAGTGTTGCCATGGTTACAGTGGAGTGGACTGTAACATTGGTTCAGTTGGTGGTGGAGTAACCCAGATCTCAACCACCAATCCTCATCAGCAGGGAGGGACCTCTGGACAGGGAATGGGAGGTTCTGGAGGAGGGGGTTCTGGATCTAGACGGACTGGAGGACCCAGTGGTGAGTGGACCCTCAATAACACAAGAGTTATGTAGGTACTTTTACCATAGTTGGTTCTTTTACCTGTCTGCTGCCGTTGTTTGTGTCTCCGTAAGTCCAGCAGCTACCACCAGGTGACAGTGAGGGTTATTTCCTTCAGCAGTGTTGCAGTGTTGAGCTTCCTTTTGTTTACTTGTTATATGTAGCTCAGACATGGAAACAGAGGAAATGAAGCAGATCGTATGTGAGCTGGAGCTCAAAAATATTGATATCATTTTTACTGGCATTAAAACAATTTAAATTTCTATTGTCTTAGAAAGTTAAAGGATTGAACTACATAGGAAAGGAAATACAAGTGGGACAATCACATTTGAGGTGGTCAGTGTCAACCGGAGGTGTGCTTACATTTCTGTCATGCACCTGTCTTCTGCACATGAAGGTCATCAGTTTGATATAGAGGCATAAATTACCCATCATTCTTCGTATAATTCTTTTAGCTTTGAGCGTTTAGAGACTGCCACAGCTGATCATCTATTGGTCTGGTGTGGGTTTTGGTTTAATACACTTCCTGATACAATTCCCAGTTTATCCATGGTTGGGACCAGGACTATGATGAGTTTTGCAGTGTGGGATTCAATGTCCCACTCAAGGGTACTTGACCTGCCGGCCTTCCGCCTGTCTGAGTTTGCCCAGTGATACAAGGTTGCTCCCATCAGCCCTCCTTCAGTTCAAGGGCTTAAAAATTTAAACGAATTAGATAAATAAATAACACACACACACACACACACACACACACACACACACACACACACACACACACACACACACACACACACACACACACACAACAAAGATCAATGTGTGGACATTTATCTAAGACTCTTACTATGTATGAATGTAAGATACATATTTATATATATATAAAAATACAGACACACACACATATAGACCTAGATACACACACATGTATATACATATACACATACATCTATATATATATATATATATATATATATATATATATATATATATATAGACCATGGTCTTGACAGTAACAAAGTCTAGACAGAACCAGGGTTTGGATAGGACCCAACCTGGGTCTAAGATCTGAACAGGACCTAGGCCTAAACATAACCTGGCCTAGACTGGACCAAGGTCTGGATATGACTTTGCCTACACGGTACATGTCCAAGGTCTGGGCAGGACCAATGTGGGGACAGGACCTGCTCCAGCTCCCATTTCGGTTCTGTCTTCTGATGTTGTGTTCAGAACCCAAGGTGTTCCTCCTTGGGTTCTGTTGAGGTTGTGACTGGAATAGATCATGCTTGAACAGGTGATTCTTACGCTCGGTCTTCAGTCCTTGTTTTCCATCCAGTCTTAGTTTTAGCTTCCACCTTGACCTAATTGTGCAGTCATGTGTAAGAGTTTGTAGCGCCTCTTGTAGTCGAACGTTGTTTGTGAAAAAAATTAAAAAAGCTTTTTAAGTTCCCACAACAGCCTTCATACTGAGGTCTGGACTTTAAAGGTCTGGTCATTCCAAAACCTTGATTCTTTTCTTTTTCACCCATTCTGATGTAGATTGCAGATCCAGATCATTAACCTCCACTGTTGTGGTTGACACTGGGCTGAAATGCTGTTTGGTTTTCTCCAAATGTTGTGCTGAATATTAAGCCAGACAATTCCACTGTGGTTTCATCTGTCCACAGGACATTGCTTTACAAGTCTTTTAATTTGTTATGATTGAAAAAAGCAAGACTTCTGGGCAACTTTGTTTGGATGACTACTCCTGGGCAGATTGACTTCTGTCTTAAATGTTTTCCACTTGTGAGCAATCTTTTTCACGGTAGAATATAAAACTCCAAATAACCTAAACATAGTTTTATAACCAGAAAGTCCAGAAGAGTTGATGTGCAGCAACAGCTGCTTTTCTCACATTGTTGCTGATGTCTTTTTCTCTTGGTATTGTGTTAACATACTGAGAACATCTTGAGATGTTGCCTTTTATTTTCTCCTACACAATGTATCATGTGATGAAGAAACTTCTTTCTTCCAGCACAACAGGAGTCTGAGAAGATGAGGCAGTTGGAGGACAGAATCCAGATCCTGATGAAGAACCTGCAGCAGCTTCAGTCAACCATGATCGAACGCTTCCAGCAGGAGACCAACAAACCAGCCTTTAGTGGAGGTGGAGGGGGAGGAGGAGGAGGAGGGGGAGGAAAAGGAGGAGGAAGAAACCCTGCCAATGCAGCTCAGCCAGAGATCAAAAAGACTATTCACAGCATCCAGACCAAACTGGACCAGCTGGACAACCGCACTCAGGTCAGTCCTTCTCCTGCTTCATCTGAAGATGTTAGTGGACCAGAATCACAGCTCAGAGAGGGATGTCAGCCACATTTTTGTCTACATGCTTGCTTTTTGTCTAGCCATCATCCAAGGACCACAGTTAGTCAGAGACACATCTGTCCTTTTCTGTGTTCAGCTGGCCCATGTCTGAGAAACCCAGACCCAGAAGCCACTCAAATCACTTTCATCAGCAGATGCACTGGACTAAAGACAGCCATTTCAAGCTTTTTAGATATAAAAGGAAAGTTAGAGATAGGTAGGTAATTGACTTGATTATTAGAATCAGTATTTGGAGCATTGGCATGAAAACAGTTAATTTCAAGGAATGTGTCCAACTGGTTTCTGTCCCCTGGTTTTGTGGACAGGTATAGCTAAGTATCATCAGCATAGTAATGGACATTAATTAACCTGCTTTCTAATAATAATATTAACCAATGGAAGCAAATATAAGGAGAAATACCAAACCCTGTGGAACTCTGGTTAAGTCTGTTATGTGAGGAAGACTCACATACCACAAAAATATTACTTAAAACAGTCAAATACAGTTTCTTTAATCCAGTTTTTTCTAAACTTTTTCTGGTGGCCCCCCTTTGGTGGTTAAGATTTTTTTGTTTTTTACAATGTAACAATATTTAACATTTATGCATTTTTCAAGAATTGCCTCTTTGCAACATGTGTTTAAAAACATGAACAACCCCGTCCAGCAAGCCCTGTCAAAAACCTGCTCAGAGGCGGTTCTAGAGTCTCTTGGGGCCCTGGACAAAAATTCACAGGGGGCCCCTCCAGCTAGACCTGCAGTTCCTCCACCGACCTCTAGGGTCGGGATTCAGACCTGCAGTTCCTCCACCGACCTCTAGGGTCTGGATCCAAAAGTGAGCTAATATCTATTGACCTCCATGTTAAAATCTCCAATTTTTTCTACCACATCAGGTAAATTTATATAAAGCAATAAATGTATCCCTAATGACAGGCACAGCCTTTTTATTGACAGTTGGCTCAGCCAATGACTTGACACCATCAGTTCCTCATCAATAATCCTGATGCTACAAAACTAAGCACAATCATTTTTTTCACTTTTAACTACGCCAACATCAGCCAAACGCAGTGGTAATTTCTGATTTCAACACTGAATCAACATCTCAGCTCATTCCACTGTTAACGTCTGATGGCAGCTTTGCACATATTTCGACGGGGTTCGTTTGAAGGAGCTGGTAGCTACAGCTAACTTTGATTGACGTATGGTGGGATGTTCCCACCAGCCTCCTGGACAACATGACAGCTCAGTGTAAAGAAATAGAGGCTTCAGAACAGCTATTCAGAAATCCTCTTCTCCAGAAGGAGAAGGAGGAAGAGGAGGAGGAGGAAGAGGAGGAGGAGAAGAAGAAGGAGGTGGAGGAGGAGGAGGAGGAGGGGAAGGAGGAGGAAAAGGTGGGGTGGAAGGTTCAGGGAGTGGTGGCAGCTCAGTGATGGGACTACCTGGGAGAGGTGGAGTCAACACCACAAAGAAATCTCTGGAGTGGAGAGTCGTCGCGAACGAAGATCAGATTCGATATTTCAACACTCGACTCAAAGACATGTCGGTGTCCGGAGACTCTCTGTATGACATGGTGAGACGTCCACCTGCTCCACGGAGGTCACATGACCAGCACCTTCACTGCCATTCACTTAGCTCAAGTTTAGAGTTGAACCCTGTGTTAAATCCTTATGTCACATGACCTCTGCAACCCCTTTGACCCGTCTCTGCGGGTTAACCTGCACCTGAAGGTTCCTTTGACCTCATTTACTGTCATAAAAAAAAGCTCCCGTCAGCCACCAGAGGTTTCTGTTCCTGAATTTCCACCAGCCGTGCTTCAGTATCCTCTTCAGCAGTAAAGTCTTACACGTTGACCACTGACAGAAGTTGCTGGTCGACCGCACTGATTTTGTCCTGATTTGGTTTTCTGGCTTTCCTTGAGGAATCCCGCAGCAGTTTTCAGAGTAAGCTGCTGTGGTTCTCTTCCTCCTCCTGCACTTTCAGCTGGCGACTCCTCAAATATTTATAAAGTTTCTTGTTTTATATTTAGCCCTGTTTGTGCTGTCTCTGGAAAGTGCAGCCTGGCCACAACTCACCACCCACTGCTTCTCCACCTGCTGACTACAAACATCTGTCCACCCATTCATCCATCCATCTCCCCGTTTCTCCTCAAATTTGTAAAAATAAAGTGGCAAATATTTGCAGATTGCAATGACCTTCTTTTTGGTACAAGTTTGAACAACTCTAAGCTTAGAAAGACTGGTTGAGATGAAACCATCACGTGGACTCCCTTTAACTGGCAGCTACATGCGACCTGATCATGTGACCGGCCCATTCTTACCAGGATGGATAGTTTCCTGACAGGAAACTAGACTTATTTCAGACACACATCTGCATGGTGTCATGACAACAGATGTGTTAAGCTTGGCTGAGAGTGTTACTGTCCAAACAGAACATTTTTCTTCTGAACTCTGAAGTCCAAGACTTTAAAGAAGAGAATGTCTGTGTTTTATAAACATTTTATAAATGTATATAAAACTACCATCCTTCGTTTACACTTTTACAACTTCTTTCTAAAAATCTATAAATCTCAGAACCCCATATTTTATTCACAGTAAAACGTAAAAAGTAAAAAGAAAAATGACGTAGATTACTAAGATGCGTAAACTGAGGAAATGAACCATGTCAATTAAGATTCAGACATGAAAACAGTTTTTTTCTATTGTGACATTGATGAAGATCAGATTAGGTTTCTGGCCACTGCAAAACTACAGATTATCCGCAAACCACTGAAAGCAAACCACAATCCTCTCAACACGGGATGAAAAGAGAGTGGGGCCCTAACATGGAGCCATGAGGTGCTCCACAGCTTAGCAACCGGCATGACTACACTGGATTATGTCTGTTCGTCATTGTGACTTTAATAAAGATCAGACCTCATTTTATGACAAAAAGCAATTAATTCCAGGGCGTTTGCATACGTTCTCTTGCCTCTGGAGCTGTGCATGCAGGTGATATGGGATGTAATCACTGTGGAATCAGCTTCATGGATATGCCACAATATCCACACATTTAATAGAAACAGTTTCCAATGTTAAAGCTGCACAAACAAGGACTAAAACATCACTTTCAGTGAATATTTATTTATTTAAGTGCTATGCAGCTTCTCTGGTCTCCCAGGAGACTGGTGAATTTCCCTGCATCTTCTCTTCTTAGCGACTCTGCCTCTCTAAAATGGTCTTTTTATACCCAACCGTGTTACGGATTTGTTAGCGATTAACTGAGTTAGTTGGAGATGTTCCTCCAGGTGTTTTCTTTTTAGTATCACTTACTTTTCCACCAATTTTTTTGTTTATGTCCCAACTTTTTAGACATGTTGCTGGCATCAAATTTAACATGAGCTAATATTTTCTAATGAAATGGAAAAAGGTCTCACCTCTAACATGTAAACATTCCCGTGAACACCATCCAGGTGTTGGACCTGAGCCACGACATCCGGAAGATCAAGTCTCTGACAGGCGACCACGGTGAACACTTCCACCGGATTGTGACAGAAGTGGAGATGCTGGGACAGGAGTGTGACGTGTGTGGGCAGGTGGAGGAGGAGCTTCAAAGGATTAGGAATCATTCCCAGGATGCACTGGGGCAAATGCAGAGCCACATCAACAGGATCCAGACCAGACTGGACTTGGAGGCAGGCAGCTGCTCGCACACCTGCTCAGTCCTGAGAGACGAGGTCCAAGTCATGCTGAAGGATATCCAGAAGTGTATGGGCCAGTGCCAGACGGGTTCTGGACTGATACCAGGTCAGATTCATCAGTTGTTTCTCTTCAGTCATACTCAAGTTCAAAAGATACTGCCACCTGTTTGAATGCTGTTCTTGGTGTGACAAGATGATGAACGTTTGGAGAGGTCGTTGTCAGAGACGCATTTCTGACCGCTCCAGATGTTCAGCGACTCACGCAGCTGCTCGCCCAGACAGTGAACTGGACAGTTCATTGTTCTGGGTTTTTGCTGCTGTGGTTCATCTAGTAGTTAGTGTGACTCAGTAAACTTGTGTTTCGACACTTGATGGATCCTTAAATGCTTAATAAAGTGTATTTGTGTTATCTTTAGCAACACTTGTTCCGCCTCTGGAAACCGGTACGTAGAAAAGTCGGAGCCGTCTGCCCTCCGTCTTCCACCTGCTACCGTTTTGTAACATGACGTCTGTTTACCAGCCCAGATGGACTTGGAGATGAGAGTGGGCGTTAATCTTTAGGAGAAGCAGTCGTCACCTTTTCTTTTTGTCATTTCCTGGGATTTTGTTGTCTTATGATTAGCAAGCTGTGAAAAGTTTCAGTTAATAACTTGTGATAAAGTATTCAAATAAAACTTCGACAGGTGCTGGTTCTGCTGGTTCCGGCAGTTCTAGTGGTGCTGGTTCTGGGTCTGGCTCCAGTGGCTCCCGCCCCAGCTTGGATGCGGAGAAGCCTCTAGATGGCCACAGTGTAATTGGGGGTTCCATCAGCAACAACCATCTGAAGACTCTGCAGAGCCAGCTGTCCGTGCTCCACCTCACCTTCAACTCCGTCAACGACACCCTGAGAGGTCTGGAACACAGCGTCCACAAGCACAACAGTGTCATTACTGACCTCGGTAAGTCCACTGCTCTACCACTCAGGTTTTTATTAATCCAACTAGTCCAGCTGACACGCTGTACCTCAACATTCAAGGAAAGACCAAAGACAAGATTATCTCTGAGCTGGACAAGATCCAGCAAGAGGTGACAGAGCACACGGATGAGAGCCGGGAGCATCTGGATAGGATGGGTGGGTACATCCGTCGGTTTGAGAACCGGCTGCTGGTGGAGATCGGAGACTGTCGGAGGTCTGGAGATGGTCTGGAGAAGAGACTGTCAAAGCTGGAGGGCATCTGTGGAAGGCTGGATGGAGTTTCTAGCTCCATCAACAAGATCAAGGAAGGTATGGTCCATGTTCAGAGTTTTTCCCTGAAACCAAAGTCGATGTAGTAAGGCTAGATGAGACATTTCCACAACATCATAACTTGATTCAGCCTCCCACCACACTGCCTGCACGAGCGCAGTAGCCTCCGTAAATAGTGCCCGCTCAACCCACTGAGCCGTCCAGGACCTGACAGTGGAGCATCTTGTTTGGAGAAGTGGGTGGACATCAGGAGATTCAACCTCAGTGGTTTAGGACCAAACTTCTGTGCGAGTCTCTGTGACTCTCTGTCCTCCTTGGCATCCCATGTCAGGTTCCACAGGGTTCATGTTTAGACCGTGTCACAGCAGCCAAATCCTTCCATCCTCAGAGAAATCAATCTTTCACTTCCTGTCAGACGTCTTACATAAACGACAGCCTCAGGAAGTATCAGAGAGCCGTCACACCCCGCATGACAAGAATGAACTTCCCCTCCACAATTTAAAACACAAGAACTCAAATGTAAGTTAGGGAGCCAGTGTTTACTGATTGGAGGGACGATGGCCATGGTGGTGGTCTCTCTCTGGTTGAACTAACAGGAACCACAAGATGTGCGCACCAGTAAAAACTGACCTGTTCCACAGCCACCTGGGAGAACGCATCTGCTGGACTCAGGAGATAAAACAGACTTAGAAGGCGTCCGGGACACTGTAGAGTGATAAGTGAGTTAATACTTCAGGCCTCATATGTCCACCTGTCAAGTCATCACCCATAAATGTGACACCAACCTCTGCATCAGAGGTTGGTGTCACATTTATGGGTGAACACAAACTCAAAGAGCTGCTTCACTTTGAGTCTTTTTGCCCTTGTTCGCACATATATTAATGGTTGATACCAAGTTCGTAGGACCCAGGAGTTATATAAGCATTTTAATCTGCAACCGAGGTTTTTTTTGGTTTTTTAAGTGTGTGTAGGTGTGTGCGAGTGTGTTCCCTTCACCAGCCCTCATGACAGTCTAAGTATTTTTTATTGATCCCTGGGTAAGAAAGAAAAAAGAAAAATAAAACAAAGAAAGGAAGAGTAAGAAAGAGTAAGACAAGGAGGGTATAAATATTCTTCCAAGGAGGGCTAAAATCACTGGGTGTGGAATGTGAAAAGACTAGAAATAGAAAGAGAAAGAAAGAGAGACGAGACAGTGGTGGTGCAGTCTGGTGTCTGTGTTGTAATGTGTGTTAAAGAGAGTTTATAATGTTCTTGTTTAAAGAGTAAAGGTGGACACAGGACAACCAGGTGTTATAAGCAAAAAGAGGACAGAGAAAAGGGGGAGGAGCTTTCTATTTACAATTGCATTTCTGGGTGTTTGGGGGTGTGGGGGCAGTATTTATAAAGTTATATATATAATATACATAGAAGTATTTAAGTACTCATGCATGTCCACATATATCAAGATAAGGAGACATATATGCTGTTAACTAGTACATATTCATATACATTGTAAGAAGAGAGAGCAACAAAATAGATAAATTAATAATATATATATAATACACACACACACACACACACACACACACACACACACACACACACACACACACACACACATATATAACTAAGATCAATGTGTGGACATCTGAGAATCTTGCTATGCATGAATGTAAGATACATATGGACAAGTACATAGTTATACATACATACATATACACTGATACATTCATGTGCACATGTGCTTATTTAGATACACACACATATGTATAAATAACTATTCAAATAATATACCTACACATGTCTTTGGATCACTGCATATATATCAGTATATGTGTACACTTGACATATACATGTCACAATATATTTTACAATAATCATTTATACTTACATCCATGCAGCTCATATGCATCCATACATACATACATACACTTGGAGTCTTAACTTTTCATCAGGACTCGTTAAGCTGGGTTTAGAAAGAAATTATCAAAGAGGGAGGCTGCAGGGAAAGGATCCAATTCCTGACGCGCACTTCTCCGGCCCTCAGCACTTCCTGGAGATGTTGACTACCTGAGAGCCTTACCCCGCTGCCACGTCAGCCTTGACTCCATTTACAGTGTACAGTGTTTTAATTACTGTTACTTACTCTTTACTGTTGACTGAAAAACGGTCAGTCAACAGTCTCATATGTCATGTGGAGACGTTAAAATGCGTCATATGTGGATCAAACAATGGCAATATGGACCACAGTTAGAAGCACTAGAAAGAAAAAGCGTCTTTGTCATGAGTCACGCCTTTATAAGGAAACCAAATTTTTTCCATCTATTGTTGATAAAGATTATAGATGATGGGCTCAGAATGGAATGAGGATGATTTACAAATTATTTGATGGGAATATGTTTAAATCATTGTAAAAATTCCAGGACAAATTTGGTCCACTCTAGGGCACTTGTATAGATATTTACAAATGAGACATTAAATTACAAAACACATCAAGTGGGAGGGTATGGAAACAGACAAACAAATATCGAGATATCGAGACTCACTACATAAATATCCTCCATCAAGCTGTCCTGACAAAACATCAAATATCTCCCATTTACAAAAACCCAAAGACAAAGTCCTACATGTAAAAGGACAGTGGGACCTGGGGTTCAACACTGATGGAGACGGTGGCAGCTGGGAAGGGTGTGTTCTGGATGTCATAAAGGGGCGGAGACAGTTATGCAAAAGGTTTGACTGGAAAGTGAAGAATCTTTAGGAGTCCTCCAAAAACACACGTCTTTAGAGGAACTGTGATACAGCTAGTGATTATACTTCTTAACTGGGAATGACCCAAACTACAGAAATGCTCTTACTGGAAAATACATCAGAAGAAAGGTTTCCCAAAGATCAAGGAAAATCGATAGCCACCAACCAGCAGAGCCTGATCTCCTACGATAGCTCAGTGGTTGGAAAGTTACATCTGTACGATGGAAACACGGCTGCTGCTCTACTGCTAAAATCACATTTGCGTACAAGAAGATGGAGCACCGTAATTCTGTATCTTAGTGAAGATGTGTTGTATTTATAGATTTGTTTATTTCTTTGTTTTTTTTTATTTCCCTCTTCTATTCTGTGTTGTTAAATTGTCAGTTTTTGCTTGAAAAATAAAACAACAACAACAAAAAAAAAAAAAACACAACAAAATTTTTGATCAAGAAAGAAACACCATCGCAGACCGAGTCCAGGAACTTGCAGGAAATCTGACCACACCGTTGGCTGAGGCCAGTCTCGATGAAGCTCTGGATTAGAGGGAGGGCCAGACCAGAGTCCTGGCCAGGGTTTCTGGACTCTAACACTGCTTTTTTCCTTCCTTTAGGACTAAACAAACATGTGTCCAGTCTCTGGACTTGCGTTTCTGGTCTGAACGAGTCCATCATCTATCATTGGGGAATCTTGGACTCTATCCAGAAGAACCAGGACCACGTCCACAGCAGGATGAAGAACCTGAACAACAGCCTGAACCAGGTCCTTCAAGACCTGCAGGGTTCCTCTGGTAAGAGCGTCGAGACATTCGGTCCTCTGTTCTCACCACATTGCGATGGTTCATGTTGTCTCTGTCATCACAAACTACATGACAACAAGGTCAGAACTTCTTTTTTGTGTTCACCTTTGGAAGGTTTCTTTGTGTGTTTCAAGTGTAAACCATCACAAGCAGTGCCATAAATCAAATCATTTAAAGTGCTGATGTTCTGGTCCTGAAGGTGCAAGCAGAGCTGAAGCTTCTGTTCCTTTTTTACTTGATCTTGAGTCTACACCCTCAAGGGATCCTGGAGGTGGCATGGGAGTTTACTCAACTGGCCCATGTGTGCTTTACAGACTTGGAGAGGCAGTTGATCGTGTCCTTTGTTGGGTGTTCTTAAAGTATGAGGTCCTAGGTTTGTTCTTCAGTCCCTGAACAATTAGAGCCACAGTTTGGTCCACATAGGTTACATTTATATATATATATATAAAAAAAAAAACTCGTTCCTCACCCTCCGTGGGTGGTGTCCCTTCTAAGCTCGGGTCCTCTACCAGAGGCCAGGGAGCTTGAGGGTTCTGCGCAGTATCTTTGCTGTTCCTAACACTGCACTTTTCTGGACTGAGATGTCTGAGGTTGTTCCGGGGATCTGCTGCAGCCACTCTTCCAGTTTGGGGGTTACTGCCCCGAGTGCTCCGATCACCACAGGCACTACTGTCACCTTCACCTTCCAGGCCTTCTCCAGCTCCTCTCTAAGCCCTTGGTATTTCTCAAGCTTCTCGTGTTCCTTTCGCCTGATGTTACCATCCCTTGGTATTGCCACATCCACCACCACGGCTTTCCTTTGCCCTTTGTCTACCACCACGATGTCTGGTTGGTTTGCCATCACCATCCTGTCTGTCTGTATCTGGAAGTCCCACAGGAGCTTTGCTCTGTCATTTTCCACCACCTTGGGAGGTGTTTCCCATTTTGACCTTGGGGTTTCCAGCCCATACTCCACACAGATGTTTCGTTAGAGTATGCCCGCTACTTGGTTATGGCGTTCCATGTATGCTTTCCCTGCCAGCATCTGACACCCTGCAGTTATATGCTGGATTGTTTCCGGTGCTTCTTTGGACAACCTACACCTTGGGTCTTGTCTGGTGTGGTATATCTGGGCCTCTATTGCTCTGGTGTTCAGAGCCTGCTCCTGTGCAGCCAGAATGAGTGCCTCTGTGCTGTCCTGTAGGCCAGCTCTCTCTAGCCATTGGTAGGACTTCTTGAGATCAGCCACTTCAGTTATGGTTTGATGGTACATCCCGTGTAGGGGCTTGTCCTCCCATGATGCTTCCTCCTCCAGCACCTCCTTACCTTGCCATTGTCTGAGGCATTCACTGAGTACGTCATCCGTTTGGGCCTTGTCCTTGATGTACTCATGGAGCTTGGCAGTTTCGTCCCGGATAGTGGCTTTCACACTCACTAGTCCTCGGCCTCCTTCCTTACGGCTTGCGTACAGTCTCAGTGTGCTGGATTTGGGGTGGAACCCACCATGCATGGTGAGGAGCTTCCTTGTCTTAACATCTGTGGTCTTTATCTCTTCCTTTGGCAACCTTATTATTCCTGCAGGGTATCTGATCACTGGCAGGGCGTAGCTGTTTATTGCCCGGGACTTGTTCTTGCCATTGAGCTGGCTTCTTAGGACTTGCCTTCTCGCTGGAGGTATTTGGCTGTTGCCATTTTCCTTGTTGCCCCTTCGAGGTTACCATTTGCCTGTGGTATTCCAAGGTACTTGTAACTGTCCTCAATGTCTGCTATTGTTCCTTCTGGGACTGAGACCCCTTCTGTGTGGACTACCTTGCCTCTTTTTGTCACCATCCTCCTACATTTTTCAAGCCCGAATGACATCCCAATGTTGTTGCTGTAGATCCTGGTGGTGTGGATCAGGGAGTCTATGTCCCGCTCGCTCTTAGCGTACAGCTTGATGTCATCCATGTAGAGGAGGTGACTGACTGTAGCTCCATTCCTGAGGCGGTATCCGTAGCCAGTCTTGTTGATTATTTGGCTTAGGGGGTTCAGACCTATGCAGAACAGCAGTGGGGACAGCGCATCTCCTTGGTATATGCCACATCTGATGGACACTTGTGCAAGTGGCTTGCCATTTGCCTTGAGAGTGGTTTTCCACAGGCTCATCGAGTTTGCAATGAAGGCCCTTAGAGTGCTGTTGATCTTGTACATCTCCAAGCACTCAGTGATCCATGTGTGTGGCATCGAGTCGTAGGCTTTCTTGTAATCAATCCAGGCAGTGCACAGGTTGGTATTTCAGGACTTGCAGTCTTGTTCTGTCAACCAGGAGTTGGTGTTTGACTCCTCTGGTATCTCTGCTTATGCCCTTCTGTGCTTTGCTCATGTATTGCATGTATTGTAAAAAACACAATTTACATGACGAAAACACGAAGAAAAAAAACACGAACCTGTACCTGTGGACAGGTGCATCCAAACCTGAGAAAAAAATAAAAGAATAAAAAAGTGAATAAAATGAAGGAAGCTACCTGTTGATATAGAAAAAAGCATGACTGCAGTAATCAGAGGAATCTCCATGAAGAAGTTTCTGAGCTTCACCAAGCTTCCATAGCCGACGTGGTTTCCTGTTCTTTAAAGAAGAACATCCTGTCGGATACTGCCACAGCTTTTTGTTGTCTCACCTGTTCTAATGATGTTTCTCTTTGTTCCAGGTCCAAAAGGTGAACCCGGTAAGTCTCTGTGAGGAACACATTCACAGCAGCTTTCCAACTGATGTCACTGGACTTGCGGTTGTCAGGAACAGACAGCAACCTTCATGTTACTGTTTTCTATTGTTTCCAGGTCTTCCAGGCATTGACGCTCACGTTCCCAGGCTCTCATTTTCTGCTGCCCTCACTGTTCCAATGGAACAGGAACCATTGTCTTTGACAAGATCTTTGTCAATGAGGGAGATTTCTATGACCCGGAAACAGGTGAATACTAAGGCAAAGCATTCCCGAGGACATGATTTTCACAGGGAACAGGACTGGACCAGAAATGGGCCAGGACAGCTGGTTTGGTTCCCACCACCTCCTCTACACGCCTTCACATTTTCTACACCACATTCGTGAAGAACAAAATCCAGTCCGGTGGTAGGAACAGCTGCCAGACCAGGACAGAACAGGACTGCCAGAACTGAAACCAGGACTACCAGAACTGAAACCAGGACTAAAATAACTTAAACCAGTACTAGCAACAGTGAATCCAGGACTAGTGGAACTGAAACCAAGACTACCAGATGTCAGGTTTAAACATTTATTAAACACAAACAGGAAGACAAAGTCAGTCAGTTTTCATTCATCATCACGGAGGACGGACAGAGAAACACTGCTCTGGTCTCTGTCCGCACCCGCATCTCTGCTGTCCTGCTTTTGTTTTTATTGGAAATAAGGAGGTCACCAATCACATGAAGAAGCAACAAGTACAAGATATATTCTGACGTGTACAATCATCTTATAAGACCAGCAGTATACATGCGTAAAATAAAGATGAGATAAAACAAAGAGCGTGTTAAAGTTTAACTCTATCACCAGACCTGAAACCCGGACTAGCAGAACTAAAACCAGGACTAACAGAACAGAAACCAGGACTAGCAGAACTAAAACCAGGAGTAGATGAGTCGAAACCAAGACTAACAGAACTGAAACCAGGACTAACAGAACTGAAACCAGGACTCACAGAATAGAAACCAGGACTAGCAGAACTAAAACCAGGACAAGATGAGTCGAAACCAGGACTAACAGAACTGAAACCAGGACTAGCAGAACTAAAACCAGGACTAGATGAATCGTAACCAAGACTAACAGGACTGAAACCAGGACTAACAGAACTGAAACCAGGACTAGCAGAACTAAAACCAGGACAAGATGAGTCGAAACCAGGACTAACAGAACTGAAACTCGGACTTCCTAAACTGAAACCAGGACTAGCAGAACAGAAACCGGTACTACCAGAACGGAAACCAGGACTACCAGAACTGAATCCAGGACTACCAGAACTGAATCCAGGACTACCAGAATGGAAACCAGGACTACCAGAACTGAAATCAGGACTGCCAGAACTGAAATCAGGACTAACAGAACTGAAACTGGGACTAGCAGAACAGAAACCAGGACTAGCAGAACTGAAACCAGGACTACCAGAGCTGAAACCAGGACTTCCAGAACTGAAACCAGGACTAGATGAGTCGAAAGCAGGACTACCAGAAGTGAAACCAGGACTAAACGAACTGAAACCAGAACTAGCAGAACAGAAACCAGGACTACCAGAACTCAAACCAGGACTTCCAGAACTGAAACCAGGACTAGATGAGTCGAAACCAGGAGTAACAGAACTGAAACCAGGAGTAACAGAACTGAAACCAGGACTAGCAGAACAGAAACCCGTACTACCAGAACGGAAACTAGGACTACCAGAACTGAAACCAGGAGTTCCAGAACTGAAACCATGACAAGCAGAACAGAAACCAGGACTACCAGAACTGAAACCATGACGAACCAGAACTGAAACCGGGACTACAAGAACTGAAACCGAGACTAGCAGAAAAGAAACCAGGACTAGCAGAACTGAAACCAGGACTAACAGAATTGAAACCGGGACTAGCAGAACTGAAACCAGGACTAGATGAGTCGAAACCAGGACTAGCAGAACTTAAACCAGGACTAACAGAACTGAAACCAGGACTAACAGAGTTGAAACCGGGAATAGCAGAAATGAAACCAGGACTGGATGAGTCAAAACCAGGACCAACAAAACTGAAACCGCGACTAGCAGAACTGAAACCAGGACTAACAGAACTGAAACCAAGACTACCAGAACTGAAACCAGGACTAGATGAGTCGAAACCAGGACTAGCAGAACTGAAACCAGGACTAGCAGAACTGAAACCAGGACTAACAGAACTGAAACCACGACTAACAGAACTGAAACCAGGACTTCCAGAACTGAAACCAGGACTAGATGAGTCAAAACCAATACTAACAGAACTGAAACTGGTACTTCCAGAACTGAAACCAGGACTAGCAGAAAAAAAACCGGTACTACCAGAACCGAAACTAGGACTACCAGGACTTCCAGAACTGAAACCAGGACTAGCAGATTTGAATTCACAACTGTCCAAACCGGGAATAACAGAACTGACACCAGGACTACCAGAACTGAAACCAAGACTACCAGAACTGAAACCAGGACAAGCAGAACAGAAACCAAGACTACCAGAACTGAAACCGGGACTAGCAGAACTGAAACCGGGACTAGCAGCACTGAAACCAGGACTAGCAGAACAGAAACCAGGACTTCCAGAACTGAAAAAAGGACTACCATAACTAAAACCAGGACTAGATGAGTCGAAACCAGGACTAACAGAACTGAAACCAGGACTAACAGAACTGAAACCAGGACTAGATGAGTCGAAACCAGGACTAACAGAACTGAACCTGGGACTACCAGAAATGAAACCAGGACTTCCAGAACTGAAACCAGGACTAGTTGAGTCGAAATCAGGACTAACAGAACTGAAACCAGGACTCCCAGAACTGAAACCAGGACTAGATGAGTCAAAACCAGGACTAACAGAACTGAAACTCGGACTTCCTGAACTGAAACAAGGACTAGCAGAACAGAAACTGGTACTACCAGAACGGAAACCAGGACTACAAGAACTGAATGCAGGACTACCAGAACTGAATGCAGGACTACCAGAACTGAATCCAGGACTTCCAGAACTGAAACCAGGACTAGCAGAACTGAAACCAGGACTAGCAGAACAGAAACCAGGACTACCAGAACTGAAACCAGGACTTCCAGAACTGAAACCAGGACTACCAGAACTGAAACCAGGACTAACAGAACTGAAACCGGGACTAGCAGAACTGAAACCAGGACTAGCAGAACAGAAACCAGGACTTCCAGAACTGAAACCAGGACTAGATGAGTCGAAACCAGGACTAGCAGAACTGAAACCAGGACTAACAGAACTGAAACCAGGACTAACAGAATTAAAACCGGGACTAGCAGAACTGAAACCAGGACTAGATGAGTCGAAACCAGGACTAACAGAACTGAAACCGCGACTAGCAGAACTGAAACCAGGACTAACAGAACTGAAACCAAGACTACCAGAACTGAAACCAGGACTAACAGAATTGAAACCGGGACTAGCAGAACTGAAACCAGGAGAAGCAAAACTGAAAACAGGACTACCAGAACTGAAACCAGTACTAACAGAACTGAAACCTTGACTAAAAGAACTGAAACAAGGACTCCCAGAACTGAAACCAGGACTAGATGAGTCGAAACCAGGACTAGCAGAACTGAAACCAGGACTAACAGAACTGAAACCAGGACTAACAGAATTGAAACCGGGACTAGCAGAACTGAAGCCAGGAGAAGCAAAACTGAAAACAGGACTACCAGAACTGAAACCAGGACTAACAGAACTGAAACCTTGACTAAAAGATCTGAAACAAGGACTCCCAGAACTGAAACCAGGACTAGATGAGGCGAAACCAGGACTAACAGAACTGAAACCAGGACTAACAGAACTGAAACCAGAACTAGCAGATCTAAAACCAGGACTAGATGAGTCGAAACCAGGACTAACAGAACTGAAACCAGGACTAACAGAACTGAAACCAGGACATGAAACCAGGACTAGATGAGTCAAAACCAGGTCAAGATGAGTCAAAACCAGGACTAACAGAACTGAAACCAGGACTAACAGAACTGATATCGGGACTACCAGAACTGAAACCGAGACTAGCAGAAAAGAAACCAGCACTAACAGAACTGAAACCAGGACTAGATGAGTCGAAACCAGGACAAACAGAACTGAAACAGGACTAACAAAACTGAAACCACGACTAACAGAACTGAAACCAGGACTACAGGAACTGAATGCAGGACTACCAGAACTGAAGGCAGGACTAGCAGAACTAAAACCAGGACAAGATGATTCGAAAACAGGACTAACAGAACTGAAACAAGGACTTCCAGACTCGAAACCAGGACTAGATGAGTCGAAACCAGGACTAAGAGAACTGAAACCAGGACTAGCAGAACTAAAACCAGGACTAGATGATTCGAAACCAGGACTAGCAAAACTGAAACCAGGACAAACAGAACTGAAACCACGACTAACAGAACTGAAACCAGGACTTCCAGAACTGAAACCAGGACTAGATGAGTCAAAACCAATACTAACAGAACTGAAACTGGTACTTCCAGAACTGAAACCAGGACTAGCAGAAAAAAAAACGTTACTACCAGAACCGAAACTAGGACTACCAGGACTTCCAGAACTGAAACCAGGACTAGCAGATTTGAATTCACAACTGTCCAAACCGGGAATAACAGAACTGACACCAGGACTACCAGAACTGAAACCAAGACTACAAGAACTGAAACCAGGACAAGCAGAACAGAAACCAGGACTACCAGAACTGAAACTGGGACTAGCAGAACTGAAACCGGGACTAGCAGCACTGAAACCAGGACTAGCAGAACAGAAACCAGGACTTCCAGAACTGAAAAAAGGACTACCATAACTAAAACCAGGACTAGATGAGTCGAAACCAGGACTAACAGAACTGAAACCAGGACTAACAGAACTGAAACCAGGACTAGATGAGTCGAAACCAGGACTAACAGAACTGAACCTGGGACTACCAGAACTGAAACCAGGACTTCCAGAACTGAAACCAGGACTAGTTGAGTCGAAACAAGGACTAACAGAACTGAAACCAGGACTAACAGAACTGAAACCAGGACTAGATGAGTCAAAACCAGGACTAACAGAACTGAAACTCGGACTTCCTGAACTGAAACCAGGACTAGCAGAACAGAAACCGGTACTACCAGAACGGAAACCAGGACTACAAGAACTGAATGCAGGACTACCAGAACTGAATGCAGGACTACCAGAACTGAATCCAGGACTACCAGAACTGAAACCAGGACTAGCAGAACTGAAACCAGGACTAGCAGAACTGAAACCAGGACTACCAGAACTGAAACCAGGACTACCAGAACTGAAACCAGGACTACCAGAACTGAAACCAGGACTAACAGAACTGAAACCAGGACTAGCAGAACTGAAACCAGGACTAGCAGAACAGAAACCAGGACTTCCAGAACTGAAACCAGGACTAGATGAGTCGAAACCAGGACTAGCAGAACTGAAACCAGGACTAACAGAACTGAAACCAGGACTAACAGAATTAAAACCGGGACTAGCAGAACTGAAACCAGGACTAGATGAGTCGAAACCAGGACTAACAGAACTGAAACCGCGACTAGCAGAACTGAAACCAGGACTACCAGAACTGAAACCAAGACTACCAGAACTGAAACCAGGACTAACAGAACTGAAACCGGGACTAGCAGAACTGAAACCAGGAGAAGCAAAACTGAAAACAGGACTACCAGAACTGAAACCAGTACTAACAGAACTGAAACCTTGACTAAAAGAACTGAAACAAGGACTCCCAGAACTGAAACCAGGACTAGATGAGTCGAAACCAGGACTAGCAGAACTGAAACCAGGACTAACAGAACTGAAACCAGGACTAACAGAATTGAAACCGGGACTAGCAGAACTGAAACCAGGACTACCAGAACTGAAAACAGGACTACCAGAACTGAAACCAGGACTAACAGAACTGAAACCTTGACTAAAAGATCTGAAACAAGGACTCCCAGAACTGAAACCAGGACTAGATGAGGCGAAACCAGGACTAACAGAACTGAAACCAGGACTAACAGAACTGAAACCAGAACTAGCAGATCTAAAACTAGGACTAGATGAGTCGAAACCAGGACTAACAGAACTGAAACCAGGACTAACAGAACTGAAACCAGGACTTGAAACCAGGACTAGATGAGTCAAAACCAGGTCTAGATGAGTTAAAACCAGGACTAACAGAACTGAAACCAGGACTAACAGAACTGATATCGGGACTACCAGAACTGAAACCGAGACTAGCAGAAAAGAAACCAGCACTAACAGAACTGAAACCAGGACTAGATGAGTCGAAACCAGGACAAACAGAACTGAAACAGGACTAACAAAACTGAAACCACGACTAACAGAACTGAAACCAGGACTACAGGAACTGAATGCAGGACTACCAGAACTGAAGGCAGGACTAGCAGAACTAAAACCAGGACAAGATGAGTCGAAAACAGGACTAACAGAACTGAAACAAGGACTTCCAGACTCGAAACCAGGACTAGATGAGTCGAAACCAGGACTAAGAGAACTGAAACCAGGACTAGCAGAACTAAAACCAGGACTAGATGATTCGAAACCAGGACTAGCAAAACTGAAACCAGGACTAACAGAACTGAAACCACGACTAACAGAACTGAAACCAGGACTTCCAGAACTGAAACCAGGACTAGATGAGTCAAAACCAATACTAACAGAACTGAAACTGGTACTTCCAGAACTGAAACCAGGACTAGCAGAAAAAAAAACGTTACTACCAGAACCGAAACTAGGACTACCAGGACTTCCAGAACTGAAACCAGGACTAGCAGATTTGAATTCACAACTGTCCAAACCGGGAATAACAGAACTGACACCAGGACTACCAGAACTGAAACCAAGACTACAAGAACTGAAACCAGGACAAGCAGAACAGAAACCAGGACTACCAGAACTGAAACCGGGACTAGCAGAACTGAAACCGGGACTAGCAGCACTGAAACCAGGACTAGCAGAACAGAAACCAGGACTTCCAGAACTGAAAAAAGGACTACCATAACTAAAACCAGAACTAGATGAGTCGAAACCAGGACTAACAGAACTGCAACCAGGACTAACAGAACTGAAACCAGGACTAGATGAGTCGAAACCAGGACTAACAGAACTGAACCTGGGACTACCAGAACTGAAACCAGGACTTCCAGAACTGAAACCAGGACTAGTTGAGTCGAAATCAGGACTAACAGAACTGAAACCAGTACTCCCAGAACTGAAACCAGGACTAGATGAGTCAAAACCAGGACTAACAGAACTGAAACTCGGACTTCCTGAACTGAAACAAGGACTAGCAGAACAGAAACTGGTACTACCAGAACGGAAACCAGGACTACAAGAACTGAATGCAGGACTACCAGAACTGAATGCAGGACTACCAGAACTGAATCCAGGACTTCCAGAACTGAAACCAGGACTAGCAGAACTGAAACCAGGACTAGCAGAACAGAAACCAGGACTACCAGAACTGAAACCAGGACTTCCAGAACTGAAACCAGGACTACCAGAACTGAAACCAGGACTAACAGAACTGAAACCAGGACTAGCAGAACTGAAACCAGGACTACCAGAACTGAAACCAGGACTTCCAGAACTGAAACCAGGACTAGATGAGTCGAAACCAGGACTAGCAGAACTGAAACCAGGACTAACAGAACTGAAACCAGGACTAACAGAATTAAAACCGGGACTAGCAGAACTGAAACCAGGACTAGATGAGTCGAAACCAGGACTAACAGAACTGAAACCGCGACTAGCAGAACTGAAACCAGGACTAACAGAACTGAAACCAAGACTACCAGAACTGAAACCAGGACTAACAGAATTGAAACCGGGACTAGCAGAACTGAAACCAGGAGAAGCAAAACTGAAAACAGGACTACCAGAACTGAAACCAGTACTAACAGAACTGAAACCTTAACTAAAAGAACTGAAACAAGGACTCCCAGAACTGAAACCAGGACTAGATGAGTCGAAACCAGGACTAGCAGAACTGAAACCAGGACTAACAGAACTGAAACCAGGACTAACAGAATTGAAACCGGGACTAGCAGAACTGAAACCAGGAGAAGCAAAACTGAAACCAGGACTACCAGAACTGAAACCAGGACTAACAGAACTGAAACCTTGACTAAAAGATCTGAAACAAGGACTCCCAGAACTGAAACCAGGACTAGATGAGGCGAAACCAGGACTAACAGAACTGAAACCAGGACTAACAGAACTGAAACCAGAACTAGCAGATCTAAAACTAGGACTAGATGAGTCGAAACCAGGACTAACAGAACTGAAACCAGGACTAACAGAACTGAAACCAGGACTTGAAACCAGGACTAGATGAGTCAAAACCAGGTCTAGATGAGTTAAAACCAGGACTAACAGAACTGAAACCAGGACTAACAGAACTGATATCGGGACTACCAGAACTGAAACCGAGACTAGCAGAAAAGAAACCAGCACTAACAGAACTGAAACCAGGACTAGATGAGTCGAAACCAGGACAAACAGAACTGAAACAGGACTAACAAAACTGAAACCACGACTAACAGAACTGAAACCAGGACTACAGGAACTGAATGCAGGACTACCAGAACTGAAGGCAGGACTAGCAGAACTAAAACCAGGACAAGATGAGTCGAAAACAGGACTAACAGAACTGAAACAAGGACTTCCAGACTCGAAACCAGGACTAGATGAGTCGAAACCAGGACTAAGAGAACTGAAACCAGGACTAGCAGAACTAAAACCAGGACTAGATGAGTCGAAACCAGGACTAACAGATCTGAAACCAGGACTACCAGAACTGAAGGCAGGACTAGCAGAACTAAAACCAGGACAAGATGAGTCGAAAACAGGACTAACAGAACTGAAACAAGGACTTCCAGACTCGAAACCAGGACTAGATGAGTCGAAACCAGGACTAACAGAACTGAAACCAGGACTAACAGAACTGAAACCAGGACTAGCAGAACTAAAACCAGGACTAGATGAGTCGAAACCAGGACTAACAGAACTGAACCCGGGACTACCAGAACTGAAACCAGGACTTCCAGAACTGAAACCAGGACTAGTTGAGTCGAAACCAGGACTAACAGAACTGAAACCAGGACTCCCAGAACTGAAACCAGGACTAGATGAGTCAAAACCAGGACTAAAAGAACTGAAACTCGGACTTCCTGAACTGAAACCAGGACTAGCAGAACAGAAACCGGTACTACCAGAACGGAAACCAGGACTACAAGAACTGAATGCAGGACTACCAGAACTGAATCCAGGACTACCAGAACTGAAACCAGGACTAACAGAACTCAAACCGGGACTAGACGAACTGAAACCAGGACTAGCAGAACAGAAACCAGGACTACCAGAACTGAAAACAGGACTAGATGAACTGAATGCAGGACTACCAGAACTGAATCCAGGACTACCAGAACTGAAACCAGGACTAACAGAACTCAAACCGGGACTAGACGAACTGAAACCAGGACTAGCAGAACAGAAACCAGGACTACCAGAACTGAAAACAGGACTAGATGAGTCGAAACCAGTGGTGGGGAGTTGGGAGTGGTGGCCTAGTGGTTACAGTGGTGGGCTTGGGCGTGGAGGACCCAGGTTCAAGCCCAGGGCTGCCCACAATGGTAAATCACTGGGGGCCCCTGAGCAAGGCTAAACTCCCAATGCCCCTGAGCAAGGCTAAACTCCCACTGCTCACTAGTGAAACTAGTTGATGGGTTAAAAGCAGAGACTAATTTCGGTGTGCATCGTACATACAGCGTGTGAATGATGTCCACACTGACAAGAAAGGGAAGAAAAAAAAAAAAAAAAAAAAAAAAAACCAGGACTAACAGAACTGAAACCAGGACTAGATGAGTCGAAACCAGGACTACCAGAACTGAAACCACGACTAACAGAACTGAAACCAGGACAAGCTGAACTGAAACCAGGACTACCACAACTGAAACCAGGACTAAAAGAACTGAATCCGGGACTAGATGAGTCGAAACCAGGACTAACAGAACTGAAACCAGGACTTGAAACCAGGACTAGATGAGTCGAAACCAGGTCTAGATGAGTCGAAACCAGGACTAAAAGAGCTGAAACCAGGACTAACAGAACTGAAACCAGGACTAACAGAACTGAAATCGGGACTACCAGAACTGAAACCGAGACTAGCAGAAAAGAAACCAGCACTAACAGAACTGAAACCAGGACTAGATGAGTCGAAACCAGGACTAACAGAACTGAAACAGGACTAACAGAACTGAAACCAGGACAAGCTGAACTGAAACCAGGACTACCACAACTGAAACCAGGACTAAAAGAACTGAATCCGGGACTAGATGAGTCGAAACCAGGACTAACAGAACTGAAACCAGGACTTGAAACCAGGACTAGATGAGTCGAAACCAGGTCTAGATGGGTCGAAACCAGGACTAAAAGAGCTGAAACCAGGACTAACAGAACTGAAATCGGGACTACCAGAACTGAAACCGAGACTAGCAGAAAAGAAACCAGCACTAACAGAACTGAAACCAGGACTAGATGAGTCGAAACCAGGACTAACAGAACTGAAACAGGACTAACAGAACTGAAACCAGGACTTGCAGAACTAAAACCAGGACAAGATGAGTCGAAAACAGGACTAACAGAACTAAAACCAGGACTTCCTGAATCGAAACCAGGACTAGATGAGTCGAAACCAGGACTAACAGAACTGAAACCAGGACTAACAGAACTGAAACCAGGACTAGCAGAACTAAAACCAGGACTAGATGAGTCGAAACCAGGACTACCAGAACTGAAACCACGACTAACAGAACTGAAACCAGGACAAGCAGAACTGAAACCAGGACTACCACAACTGAAACCAGGACTAAAAGAACTGAATCCGGGACTAGATGAGTCGAAACCAGGACTAACAGAACTGAAACCAGGACTAACAGAACTGAAACCAGGACTAGCAGAACTAAAACCAGGACTAGATGAGTCGAAACCAGGACTGACAGATCTGAAACCAGGGTCAAACGAACTAAAACAGGGACTAGCAGAACTGAAACCAGGACTAGTAGAACAGAAACCAGGACTACCAGAACTGAAACCAGGACTAGCAGAACTAAAACCAGGACTAGATGAGTCGAAACCAGGACTACCAGAACTGAAACAACGACTAACAGAACTGAAACCAGGACAAGCGGAACTGAAACCAGGACTACCACAACTGAAACCAGGACTAAAAGAACTGAATCCGGGACTAGATGAGTCAAAACCAGGACTAACAGAACTGAAACCAGGACTTGAAACCAGGACTAGATGAGTCGAAACCAGGTCTAGATGAGTCGAAACCAGGACTAAAAGAGCTGAAACCAGGACTAACAGAACTGAAACCAGGACTAACAGAACTGAAATCGGGACTACCAGAACTGAAACCGAGACTAGCAGAAAAGAAACCAGCACTAACAGAACTAAAACCAGGACAAGATGAGTCGAAAACAGGACTAACAGAACTGAAACAAGGACTTCCAGACTCGAAACCAGGACTAGATGAGTCGAAACCAGGACTAACAGAACTGAAACCAGGACTAGCAGAACTAAAACCAGGACTAGATGAGTCGAAACCAGGACTACCAGAACTGAAACCAGGACTAACAGAACTGAAACCACGACTAACAGAACTGAAACCAGGACTTCCAGAACTGAAACCAGGACTAGATGAGTCAAAACCAATACTAACAGAACTGAAACCGGTACTTCCAGAACTGAAACCAGGACTAGCAGAAAAAAAAAACGTTACTACCAGAACCGAAACTAGGACTACCAGGACTTCCAGAACTGAAACCAGGACTAGCAGATTTGAATTCACAACTGTCCAAACCGGGAATAACAGAACTGACACCAGGACTACCAGAACTGAAACCAAGACTACAAGAACTGAAACCAGGACAAGCAGAACAGAAACCAGGACTACCAGAACTGAAACCGGGACTAGCAGAACTGAAACCTGGACTAGCAGCACTGAAACCAGGACTAGCAGAACAGAAACCAGGACTTCCAGAACTGAAAAAAGGACTACCATAACTAAAACCAGGACTAGATGAGTCGAAACCAGGACTAACAGAACTGAAACCAGGACTTGAAACCAGGACTAGATGAGTCGAAACCAGGTCTAGATGAGTCGAAACCAGGACTAAAAGAGCTGAAACCAGGACTAACAGAACTGAAACCAGGACTAACAGAACTGAAATCGGGACTACCAGAACTGAAACCGAGACTAGCAGAAAAGAAACCAGCACTAACAGAACTGAAACCAGGACTAGATGAGTCGAAACCAGGACTAACAGAACTGAAACAGGACTAACAGAACTGAAACCAGGACAAGCTGAACTGAAACCAGGACTACCACAACTGAAACCAGGACTAAAAGAACTGAATCCGGGACTAGATGAGTCGAAACCAGGACTAACAGAACTGAAACCAGGACTTGAAACCAGGACTAGATGAGTCGAAACCAGGTCTAGATGGGTCGAAACCAGGACTAAAAGAGCTGAAACCAGGACTAACAGAACTGAAACCAGGACTAACAGAACTGAAATCGGGACTACCAGAACTGAAACCGAGACTAGCAGAAAAGAAACCAGCACTAACAGAACTGAAACCAGGACTAGATGAGTCGAAACCAGGACTAACAGAACTGAAACAGGACTAACAGAACTGAAACCAGGACTTGCAGAACTAAAACCAGGACAAGATGAGTCGAAAACAGGACTAACAGAACTAAAACCAGGACTTCCTGAATCGAAACCAGGACTAGATGAGTCGAAACCAGGACTAACAGAACTGAAACCAGGACTAACAGAACTGAAACCAGGACTAGCAGAACTAAAACCAGGACTAGATGAGTCGAAACCAGGACTACCAGAACTGAAACCACGACTAACAGAACTGAAACCAGGACAAGCAGAACTGAAACCAGGACTACCACAACTGAAACCAGGACTAAAAGAACTGAATCCGGGACTAGATGAGTCGAAACCAGGACTAACAGAACTGAAACCAGGACTAACAGAACTGAAACCAGGACTAGCAGAACTAAAACCAGGACTAGATGAGTCGAAACCAGGACTGACAGATCTGAAACCAGGGTCAAACGAACTAAAACAGGGACTAGCAGAACTGAAACCAGGACTAGTAGAACAGAAACCAGGACTACCAGAACTGAAACCAGGACTAGCAGAAAATAAAACCAGGACTAGATGAGTCGAAACCAGGACTACCAGAACTGAAACAACGACTAACAGAACTGAAACCAGGACAAGCGGAACTGAAACCAGGACTACCACAACTGAAACCAGGACTAAAAGAACTGAATCCGGGACTAGATGAGTCAAAACCAGGACTAACAGAACTGAAACCAGGACTTGAAACCAGGACTAGATGAGTCGAAACCAGGTCTAGATGAGTCGAAACCAGGACTAAAAGAGCTGAAACCAGGACTAACAGAACTGAAACCAGGACTAACAGAACTGAAATCGGGACTACCAGAACTGAAACCGAGACTAGCAGAAAAGAAACCAGCACTAACAGAACTAAAACCAGGACAAGATGAGTCGAAAACAGGACTAACAGAACTGAAACAAGGACTTCCAGACTCGAAACCAGGACTAGATGAGTCGAAACCAGGACTAAGAGAACTGAAACCAGGACTAGCAGAACTAAAACCAGGACTAGATGATTCGAAACCAGGACTAGCAGAACTGAAACCAGGACTAACAGAACTGAAACCACGACTAACAGAACTGAAACCAGGACTTCCAGAACTGAAACCAGGACTAGATGAGTCAAAACCAATACTAACAGAACTGAAACTGGTACTTCCAGAACTGAAACCAGGACTAGCAGAAAAAAAACCGGTACTACCAGAACCGAAACTAGGACTACCAGGACTTCCAGAACTGAAACCAGGACTAGCAGATTTGAATTCACAACTGTCCAAACCGGGAATAACAGAACTGACACCAGGACTACCAGAACTGAAACCAAGACTACAAGAACTGAAACCAGGACAAGCAGAACAGAAACCAGGACTACCAGAACTGAAACCGGGACTAGCAGAACTGAAACCTGGACTAGCAGCACTGAAACCAGGACTAGCAGAACAGAAACCAGGACTTCCAGAACTGAAAAAAGGACTACCATAACTAAAACCAGGACTAGATGAGTCGAAACCAGGACTAACAGAACTGAAACCAGGACTAACAGAACTGAAACCAGGACTAGATGAGTCGAAACCAGGACTAACAGAACTGAAACAGGACTAACAGAACTGAAACCAGGACTAGCAGAACTGAAACCAGGACTAGATGAGTCAAAACCAGGACTAACAGAACTGAAACCGCGACTAGCAGAACTGAAACCAGGACTAACAGAACTGAAACCAAGACTACCAGAACTGAAACCAGGACTAACAGAATTGAAACCGGGACTAGCAGAACTGAAACCAGGAGAAGCAAAACTGAAAACAGGACTACCAGAACTGAAACCAGTACTAACAGAACTGAAACCTTGACTAAAAGAACTGAAACAAGGACTCCCAGAACTGAAACCAGGACTAGATGAGTCGAAACCAGGACTAACAGAACTGAAACAGGACTAACAGAACTGAAACCAGGACTAGCAGAACTAAAACCAGGACAAGATGAGTCGAAAACAGGACTAACAGAACTAAAACCAGGACTTCCTGAATCGAAACCAGGACTAGATGAGTCGAAACCAGGACTAACAGAACTGAAACCAGGACTAACAGAACTGAAACCAGGACTAGCAGAACTAAAACCAGGACTAGATGAGTCGAAACCAGGACTACCAGAACTGAAACCACGACTAACAGAACTGAAACCAGGACAAGCAGAACTGAAACCAGGACCACCACAACTGAAACCAGGACTAAAAGAACTGAATCCGGGACTAGATGAGTCGAAACCAGGACTAACAGAACTGAAACCAGGACTAACAGAACTGAAACCAGGACTAGCAGAACTAAAACCAGGACTAGAAGAGTCGAAACCAGGACTGACAGATCTGAAACCAGGGTCAAACGAACTAAAACAGGGACTAGCAGAACTGAAACCAGGACTAGTAGAACAGAAACCAGGACTACCAGAACTGAAACCAGGACTAGCAGAACTAAAACCAGGACTAGATGAGTCGAAACCAGGACTACCAGAACTGAAACCACGACTAACAGAACTGAAACCAGGACAAGCTGAACTGAAACCAGGACTACCACAATTGAAACCAGGACTAAAAGAACTGAATCCGGGACTAGATGAGTCGAAACCAGGACTAACAGAACTGAAACCAGGACTTGAAACCAGGACTAGATGAGTCGAAACCAGGTCTAGATGAGTCGAAACCAGGACTAAAAGAGCTGAAACCAGGACTAACAGAACTGAAACCAGGACTAACAGAACTGAAATCGGGACTACCAGAACTGAAACCGAGACTAGCAGAAAAGAAACCAGCACTAACAGAACTGAAACCAGGACTAGATGAGTCGAAACCAGGACTAACAGAACTGAAACAGGACTAACAGAACTGAAACCAGGACTAGCAGAACTAAAACCAGGACAAGATGAGTCGAAAACAGGACTAACAGAACTAAAACCAGGACTTCCTGAATCGAAACCAGGACTAGATGAGTCGAAACCAGGACTAACAGAACTGAAACCAGGACTAACAGAACTGAAACCAGGACTAGCAGAACTAAAACCAGGACTAGATGAGTCGAAACCAGGACTACCAGAACTGAAACCACGACTAACAGAACTGAAACCAGGACAAGCAGAACTGAAACCAGGACTACCACAACTGAAACCAGGACTAAAAGAACTGAATCCGGGACTAGATGAGTCGAAACCAGGACTAACAGAACTGAAACCAGGACTAACAGAACTGAAACCAGGACTAGCAGAACTAAAACCAGGACTAGATGAGTCGAAACCAGGACTGACAGATCTGAAACCAGGGTCAAACGAACTAAAACAGGGACTAGCAGAACTGAAATCAGGACTAGTAGAACAGAAACCAGGACTACCAGAACTGAAACCAGGACTTCCAGAACTGAAATTAGGACTAGATGAGTCGAAACAAGGACTAACAGAACTGAAACCACGACTAACAGAAATGAAACCAGGACAAGCTGAACTGAAACCAGGACTACCACAATTGAAACCAGGACTAAAAGAACTGAATCCGGGACTAGATGAGTCGAAACCAGGACTAACAGAACTGAAACCAGGACTTGAAACCAGGACTAGATGAGTCGAAACCAGGTCTAGATGAGTCGAAACCAGGACTAAAAGAGCTGAAACCAGGACTAACAGAACTGAAACCAGGACTAACAGAACTGAAATCGGGACTACCAGAACTGAAACCGAGACTAGCAGAAAAGAAACCAGCACTAACAGAACTGAAACCAGGACTAGATGAGTCGAAACCAGGACTAACAGAACTGAAACAGGACTAACAGAACTGAAACCAGGACTAGCAGAACTAAAACCAGGACAAGATGAGTCGAAAACAGGACTAACAGAACTGAAACCAGGACTTCCAGAGCTGAAACCAGGACTAGATGAGTCGAAACCAGGACTAACAGAACTGAAACCAGGACTAACAGAACTGAAACCAGGACTAGCAGAACTAAAACCAGGACTAGATGAGTCGAAACCAGGACTACCAGAACTGAAACCAGGACTAACAGAACTGAAACCAGGACTAACAGAACTGAAACCAGGACTACCACAACTGAAACCAGGACTAAAAGAACTGAATCCGGGACTAGATGAGTCGAAACCAGGACTAACAGAACTGAAACCAGGACTAACAGAACTGAAACCAGGACTAGCAGAACTAAAACCAGGACTAGATGAGTCGAAACCAGGACTGACAGATCTGAAACCAGGGTCAAACGA